>RCWM02000002.1:3305000-3397500 GCA_003667255.2 Euschistus heros | reverse complement strand
AGGTACTCAACTATTATAGAAAATTGAATGCTAAATCCGAAAATGTGATCAAAATTTGAAAAATATTAAAGCAAAATGGAGATATTACAGCTTTTATAAAAAAAAAACGTGGTTTCCTCAAAAACGTATTTGTTTTATCATATATCTGCAATGGATTGGAATAGAAAGGTAAGATCTGCGGCATTTAGCTTCATGTTTGATGTAGTTTCACCCAATTTTTTTTATACACTAAGAGATACTCACCCTGTATATGTATCGAAATATTTCAGGATGATTTTCACCAATTTCCAGCTATCTGATTTACTTGAAAATTTGCACATGTGTCAAGGAACAATGACAATAAAATTATTTCACAACTTTCTTCAAATGTTACTAAAATGATAAGATTAAAAAAAAAAAATTTAGATAAGTTTGCAGGATAACTGAACACTATTCACAGGACGTGAATAAAACATAAATAAAATCGAGGCTCTTGTTTATAAATACTATTGATATCACTTGGAGACTAAAAATTCAGATTATGAGACTAAAAATTAATTATGGTTTAAAAAAAGAAACATATTTTAGTTGCTAACCGAACTAAAAAGTAGAAAATGATTAAAGGAAATAAGGGTTTTAAAGTCTGAAGTTTTTTTGTAGTTTTTTTTTGTTCCAAATAGTTCTATGTGCCAAAGCCAGGTAATGGGACCTGCAAGAACATTATCAGTGTTTCCTATACCTCTTTTTAGATTTAGTTTTAGTTTTAAGGAGCAAAGCAAGACTTAATTATGCTTCAACACCTAAAATTTTATAGTTCTGACCACACACACCCTTCCTCCTACCTCAAGATAACCAGAAATCCAAGTGGGCCTTAGAGTGCTTTTATCAATACAGAATAAATCCGCATTTTATATATTTCTACGATTCATCTTTATTACCTCAAGAAAAATATTTTTACTACTTAGGGTCTTAGAAAAAAAAAAAATACTGGATTCTTTTTTGTCTGTCTTGCTGTTTCCGCTCATACCACCGTGTAGCCTAATCGTCAAGGTCATCTCCTAATGAAACCTCACCGATCCAAAACCATGGACTTCTGCTGGTTAAACGTCATTCAACTTTAATTTATCAACCAGTTAAATGTTACTCATCCAATTACTCCATTTAGATTATGTTTTTTTTTTTTTGTTTTTTTTAAAGCCCCTTATTTTTATTAGTTCTGTTATGCTTAATATTTTATTTATTTATTTTCCTCCTTGTACTGTAACTAGATTACATTTTAAGGAATTTATAAGTGATAAATATAGGTTTGAAAATTTTTGATTTAATTTATTTATTATTAGATGATGGGGGTTCATCTTTTATTTGAGCCGGCCTAACCAAACAACTTAAACTAAAATTAAAACTTAAATTTATTCACGCATTGTAATATATTTCTGCCAACGTTGGGAAGCTGGACTTTCTATAAGTTTATTGAACAAGTTATTCCCGGACAGTGGTAATTTTGATTGAAAATTTAAATGTTTTAGATCTATAATTTCTTTTATTGTCAGTAATTGAAGCTCTTTAGTTATTAATTTTGGCTTTTTCTTTTTGAATGCCGTTCCCTTTACTATTTTTCTAATAATTCCATTTTGAAATGATTCTAACCATTTTGTCATTGTCATTGACAGATGAAGGAACATCGGTGCTCCATAGAGTAATGCCGGCCTCAAAACGCATTTATAAATTATTAGCTTGAGCCGTAGTGAAAGACTCCTTGATAGCAATAGGTGATAAAGTTTGTATGATTTTGTCCGTACAAAAAAATATTAATGAATTAATTATTTTAGAATCCTTATAGTTTCTTTTCAAAATGGGCAGAAAACGTCATATGTCTGTCAAAGTAAATGCCTAAATATAATAATTTATTAGAAATTTTGTTTGTATGTCCGTTTAATTTAAAATTAACTGGGAGTTTTTTCTTTCCTTTTTGAAATGAAAATATCGTACATTTAGTTTTATTAACATTCACGTCAATATGAAGTTTTCTTAAGCCGTCAACAATCTTTTGACATGCTACTTCGGCTTGACTGAGGGCCCTTGTGGCATTGAGGCTACTGCTTGTGATAGCTAGGTCATCAGCAAAAGCGGTTACACTGGATTTGTGGTATTTAGCTCCAACAATGTTTGCTGTATATATACTCGTAGAAAAAAGGATCGGTGACAAAACCGCTCCTTGTGGGACACCCAGAGGTTTTTATACCTAACTTCATTTAATTATCTGACTCTACGCAACTTTTGTGAGAAGGAAAATATTAATGAATTAATTATTTTAGAATCCTTATAATTTTTCAGGCAATTAGGACCTGACTGGTTTCCCTTTAGATTAATGCTGAATCGGTCTCGATAGAGTCAGGCCCGACATAGTAATTTATATATAATATCATACTTATAAACTATTAACGTCCAATTTATAAACATAACGTCCAAAGAAGCTTTTCGTGGTATAATATATTTTTTTTTTCAGCAGGAATACTTAATGAACTACTAAAACTACTATAAGCTAACAAAAAATAAATAGTTAACAAAAATTGAGATAAAATTTGTGCAGCTCTTGCTTTTACCTTATGTAAGGGCGGCCCGTCTCCTTACAGGCACCGTGTCTTCTCTGAACCTCACTCTGCCCATCCTCTGTTCGTCTCTTTTCATCTCATCCCTGTAAACATAAGGCTATTATTAGTTTATACTAAGTAGGGATAGGTACGATTCATTTTAAATAGTAAAGTTGATGCTCAGCCTTTCTCGTACATCATATTTTTTTTTTGTTTTTTAATTTTAGTTGCTCAAAGAAAAATTTCTATAACATTTAAAAGAAAAAGTGGACCAAAAAACAAAATGAATTAAAATCCGTGTCTAGATATTTTTATGTTATTATACTAAAGTTATTTTTCCTAAAAAGATTTTTTTTCAAGATCGAAATGTTACAATCTACGCATTATTAGAAAAACTCTATACTGTATTTAAAAATTTATATTTATTCATACATAAAAATTTGTAATTTTAAAAAATATATATATATTTTTATACACTCATATATTCTCAATTGATATAAATACATGCAATTTTTCATTTTATATACGTATAGAACCTGTTTTCATTATTTTTTCAATTACCAATATCCTAATTTAAGATTGACATAAAACGTCTCGGTAATTTGAATAATGATTAAATAATATTTCAGATTGTATTGACATATTCAATTTTTTTTTTTTTTAACATGGAACATGTTTTACTGGTGACCTAATTGGTCAAAAGCGATACGTTTGGGGGGACGTGAGGGTTACGCTTAGTTTGTTAGTTTGGTATTAAGAGAGTAGGAACAGTTAAGAGCTCCTCTCTAGTTATATCAAATAGCACTAGCTCACTAATGAGTGAGCTGAAACTGTTGGAGCTAGGTACAGGAAAGCGACTGTGATACGCCGATGACATAGCTATCTATAGTAGTTCATTAAACGCCACGAAGGCTCTACGGCAGGCGGAGGAGGTTTGTACTGAAATCACGAAAAAATTGAAAGGATTAAATATTGCAGTCAATTCCAATTAGACTATCTGCATTATCTTCTCCTTAGGTTTTAGGAAGGGGTCACTTGTTTTTCTGGAAGGAGAACAAGTGACCCCTTCCTAAAACCTATGAGGTAGCAGGAATCGCTAAGAGGCCAGCAGGCAGTATATTGTACCTGGGTGTCACTCTAGACAGGCACCTCACACTTTCAGGCCACTGCAACAGAAAACTTAAGTCGGTGGAAACAAAGTTTTACAGGCTAAATCACCTGCTGAGTTTACCAAACCTCTCGCTCCGCCTTAAATTAATGATTTATAAATGTTTGCTGAGACCGGCTCTCCTTTATGAAGCTCCAATGTTAACAAACATATCAAAATCAACATCGAAACGACTCCAACAGTTTCAGAACGGCCTGAAATTTGATAGCCTCAAACACACGATTAAACTACTATTTAACACATTAACGCCGACTGAAAAACCACAGAGGTGGCAAAACTACATTAACACTCTTAGACTTGACTAAGATAACGTAACAGACCCGCTTTCCCAAACACCTAGTGAGCCCCATCACTGGATCAAGATTTATTTAATTGCTGTTTCATGATTTTTTATACTTTAAACAGAAATCCCTTAAAATGCAACAAGTGCAGAAAAAGGGATGGATTCATAACTTTTTTGTAATTGTATATTAAAGCAATAAAAATAAAGGGGATTAATAATTTAAAAAAAAATGAGTGAGCTCCTTTTGACCATATTCTATGTTCAAGTGTTTTGTCAACAAATATATCGTCATATATTTTCCAAGCTGAATTTGCCTATTCGGGTTTTTACATTAGACGCGGAATTTTATTCCGGAATTTTATTCATGTTTTAGGGCTACACCTAAAACATGTTACATGTTGTTCTTTCTTTAGCCGACAGGCTCAAGGGTACCGGAATTTTTTTGAAAATCGTTATTTTTTCTTTGACTTCACCTGGAGAGTGCTGACATTTAATTTTTTTTTAATCATTGATACCCAGATGTGCATACATCTCGTTTTGAAGTGAATAATAATGTCTATATCATTAATTTTCTATTAATGCGTTCCTAGGTGCTTTGGAGGAGTGTGAAAAAGCAGCAAACAATGTAGAATTAACACTAAATAAAGAAAAGACAAAATAATTGGTACCAACCAGAGAGGAAAGAGGACATAGATACATTGAGGGGGCTGGATATTACATTGAGAGAGTGCCTAAGTTTAAGTATCTGGGTGCTATTGTCACTAAGGACAAGTACTACTCTAATAGTATAAGCCTAAACTTGAAGTTCATAATTTTTATTTTTGCCTTCGACAAGATTTACCGATCTCCCGTTTTTTTGGTATTTGTTTTTTGCACCTTATGTTTTTTATTTTACATGGACAATGTATTAGTAATTACAGGAAAAAAAATGGCGTTGATATATCAGTAAACAACGGAGTTATAAGGCATAAATGTTTGAATTTGGCCATTTTTATAAAAAAAATCATTAAAAAAAACCCGTAAGATTTTGTATATAGGTAAGTGACCTTAAATAGGTTCAAAATGAACCTCCCTACCCGAGATAATTTTTTGGTCAACGATCTTCCGAACACCCTGTATATATTTATATATATATATAGATATAGATAAATCAAATAACAATTTTTTTCTTATTTTTTGCATTTGAATTTATCAAAAATTTAATGCTGTTTGCATGATTATTTACCTTATTGTTCCGTAAAATTTGAATATGTTTCTATGAAAAGTTGAATGTTTCTATATCCGTCTAGAAAAGTACCTAAAAAAAAACAAACAATATCTAGAGGTCGCACAAATCGTTTGAACTTTTAGGTTTGAACAAAAATGCCAAAATAAAAAATTTCAAGATTTGTTATTTGCTAAGCAAACTTTTTCGTCATAGATCTTAAAAAATAATTCATAAAATATTTACTCATTTGGATCATAGTCCTGAGGTCGCGTGTCATTAATATTAAGAAATTCCTTATTCGCGGCATATCGTGGAAGCTGCTTCCTGAAACTGGAGTTTTTTTATGTACTCCTATTAGGGTAAGAAGGACGGATTATTCAAGACAGAGTGGAAATGCTGATATTCACTTCGCGTGTTCACCACGAAATAAATATCAAACTCTTGGAGAATTAAAATAAATGAAAGAACATCTCCTAGTATATCTGCGATTTACTTTGTAATCTTGTATTAATAAAAATATTTTTTACGAAAATGTACTACGGACCATATATAAATGTTAGAGATGTGACGACTATTCGGCAAAAACCGCCGACTAATCGGCCATACATTTCATTAATATTTCCACGCTTAAAAACAGGCTAATTGAAATCTAAACATGGCCTTTATTGATTATAATTTTCATTTTCACGAAGCGCCTCAGTCATGTCTATTTAAATTTATCTCAGTAAATAAATTTATTTTACAATTTATTTTCACATTTGGCCAATAAATTCTAATCCCTAACTTCAATTTAAAATAGGAATTGAAGGAAACAAAATGAAAAAATATAGGTATTTATGAAGATTAAACGCATGTCTGGGCGGATATGGGTTAAAGTCTCATTTCAATTTTTTCTTTAGTATTCCTAATATTTCATTTATATTTCTCTGCTTATTTTTCCTTCTATACGAAACATTATCTGTGTTTCTCTAAGCTAGTCCATACTACATTGTATTGATGTTTCTATATACTTAAGCTGTCTTTTAATAACCCTTCTTAGTAACCAGTTAGGATATACACGAGTGGGGAGTCACCAGATTATTTTTATTTTCTTCTTTTCTGTGAATTAATGAAATTATTATTTTTATATGCCCTTATATGTTAATATATTTGCTGAGGATTTTTTTATTTGCAGATTTTTGTATAGATTATTATTTATTGTGTGATGATTTTTTTAAATTTTTGTTTGAACCTTATAATATGAACGAGATACAATCTGAATAATGAGAAAATGAGACAAAAATGAACTTTTTTTCGTGTTAAATATAGGTGAGTGATGTTTTAACTTGTCGTTTCTAAGAATAGCAACCCCAGCAGTGTAAGAAAATAAGCCTGAAACCGATATTTATTTTGCAAACAAAATCTGTTTTCCAAAGAGAATTCGATGCGGCAAGGCGATAAATCTGTTCTAGGGAGGCGGCATTCATACTGAAAATAAGGGGCATGATATAAAGGCTTCACCCTAGACAAATAATTTAGTATTGATTAATTTAGCGACTGAACTCGTGCGAGTAAAATGGATCGAGAAGCTGTCCAAAATTAGAAAAAAATAATGCTGTTTAAAAATAGAGATATTGAATATTAAATCCAACAGTTTCCCATAGATTTTCTCATTTAAGTCCTGATACCTGTCTAAGGTGTCAGAAAAAATGATGGCTTTGAGACCTTCCATTACAAGAAGCTCATCGAGTGCTACCGATCGATTGTTTATATACCATTTATTGTTTGTAATTACATTCTTGGTTCTTCTCATTTACTTTATTTATTTTTGATTTATAAATGACATAAGCACATCTAAAGAAATAACAGTATTTATCAAAAAAATTTTAAGGGATACTAATCTTCATCCACCGGCTCCACAACTTTTCGATTAGTCCAGTCCTCCTTCATCAGCTTCCATCAATTGTTCCTTTCCTCTACTGCTTCTCTTCAGCCACGCATTTCAAGAAGCTTCGCGCCTATTCATTCTTCTTCCCATTGTAGCTTATGTCTTCCTCTTCTAATCCGCTTCACGAGGATCCTCTGAAGAATAGCATCCTCTTCCATTCTCGCCAGGCATTCCGCTTACCTATATCTTCTAAATCTGACTAACCTAGCAAATTCTGGTTGTCCCGACAGTGAATACAGCTCTTGCTGTATATGCTTTATTTCGGTTCCTAATCTTTAATTGAGATTCTATCTGATACATAAAAGAACTGATGGAATCATATATGTTTGAGAGTTTATTTATTAGGTTTTTATTATTATAAGTAATCAATAAATTTTACGTTATTAAAAGTTAATATATAATGCAGAAGTTGTAGATCTATATATTGGTTCCAATTTAATTATATCTATCACTAATTACGTCATGAATAAGCGTTAAAACTTTAAACATAATTAGAACATTTAAAAACGTTTGATTTTAGAAACTTCGACTGCTTCTCAAAGAATTAGCCATTTAAATTAGTGTTGTTTATGTTATTTTAATGTAAGGTTATGAATTTTCATTTGATTCCCTTAGTTTTGTCAGTTTGCAAGTAAACTGAACGAAAAGTGTTTTTTAATGTAATATGTACATTGGCTTACATATAATAATACATTTATCCCTAAACACAACGGTTTTTAGGGATAAATCCAGCTCACTGGAGCAAGTCGGAAAAAAAAGTATAATTGTCACAACCGACTACATTCCAGGGGCGGTTGTGACATTACTTGGGTTTGGTGATGACGGGTTAAAAAAAAAGTCTGAAATTACTTAAATTGCAAGTAATATCTAACAAAATAGAACATTAATCATGACTTGTAACATAATACACAAAATTTAAGAACATTCAGTCTCTTACGACTAATAAAGCAATATAACATTTATAGGTACTATGTATCTTTGGTTATTATGAACTCAACCCAAGTAGTTTGTATTCGGTTATAAGCTCATCAGCCAACTTGCTTATCTCTTTAGGTCCGAGGACAAAATAACTGTCCGCACAACATTTTATGGAATTTGACAGCTGTTGCTCTTGTTCTTCTGAAAATTTTTTTTTTTTTTTTTAAACTTGCCTCTTGTTGCTAGTTTTGATTATCGCCTGTGTCCATGCGATTGAGTATCCCACAAGGCATCTCTCTGCAAAAAATGTCCCGCTTTTAACTTCTTTGTAAATGTTTTCATATAAAGATATGTCGATCGTCCTTACGCGTTTCCTGACTAATGTTTAACTTATATCGAAGAAAAACAGTGCATATTCTGTCCATATATTTACAATAGTAATTATAAAAAAATCGAAGGCAATTATTTAATTTTGATTTTATTAAACAAATAACTCCACAGACAGGCACTCTACACTACCTTGGTCTAAAATTTGATAGGAGAATGACACGGGGTCCACAGGTAAAATAATAAGAAAACTCAATCAAAGGTTAAGACTTTTACACTAACTTCTCTTAAATCATTCGAAGCTATAATTTGGACAGAAAATTACCATTTACTGAAACCTATTTGGACTTATGCATCACAGATATGGAACAGAAACACATATAAACGAACTCCAACTTTTTCCGGCAAAATCATTCAGGACCATCACGAAAGCACCTCGGTACGTAGCAACCCAACTCTACATACGGATCTTCGTATGCCAACTGCTAATGAATACGGACTGTATAAACGTTTTCCCGAAAAAATAGATGGACATCCGAACACACTCATAAGCGACATGGCTACAACTCATATTCCAGAAAACACCCAGAGTATGCTGAATAGTAGCTGGATGAGAGATCACCTCAGCTAAGTTAAAAAACAAGCTAGGAGTAGGTGCCACTGGGTCCTTCTCTCTTACCTGGCTTTTACTCCAGGTAATTCAATATTTCATCGAATTCACTGATCGTTCTTATCTTTGATAGAAATTTGAAGATGAAAAAAAAAATCCAATACAGATCTCTTCTAACGTTTAAGACGTGCGACCGCAAATGTAATACTGTGTCTGAGGTTCTGACATGCATACATATCTTTGCATAATACCCGCTATTCGCTGTAATTTTGCTAATGTGATCACTGTCACAACCGTACCGTAGCACAACAAGTCTCCCCTAACCCAATCAATCCCAGACAAATAATTTAAATAATTAAGTTGTTGACTCGCATACATTACTCCTACGCTGAATTTTACAATGTTCCAAGTTACTGAAATGGTTAAATATGGACGTTTTTCTGCATTGTTTTGCAAGAAGTGATTTTGATTACTTAAAATCGGGAGTGCTATATACTTGTTAAAAATTATCCTAGTTGTTGAATGATTTTAGATTTTGAAATATAAATAAACAGCCTGCGTAGCTCGTTTATCTGTTGTACAAATATAAATAAATATTCTGATAACAATTAGATAATTGAAGGGTGGATGAAGTGGTTATGTCTTATTTTTTTTAAAATAAAATCTACCTCATTGGATGAAGGGTTTGTGTGGAGAAGTGTTATGTAGCAAAATCTGAATATATAAACAACTAGAAAAAAATATATCAAGAAAATTAAGAGAATATGTAACATTTTTCTGCTAAAAGAGTATTATATAGAAAAAATGTGGATTGGAATTTATGTGGAACCGACATAAATCCAAGAAACAGAAAATGTAATTACCATGGATCCAAAATTTAAAAATTTAGATTTTTTAAGAGAAAAATGAAGTATATTTTGTATACAAAGGCCACCCCAGGAACAAGATTTTTTTTTTTTTTTTTTCAGATTTCTAGGGCAATGTTCAATATGACAGATTTTACTAACGAAAATTGACCAGTAGTTTTAGGATCACCCATATAAACCTGTATATTGGTTTACTTTTGCTGAATTAATCCTACCTTGAAGAATATTTTACCTGACTATTTATTGACTATAGTATTACAAGCTTTTTATATTATCCTAATTTTGAATAAATTATCATTCGTTGAACCTTATTGCTAAAAGAAGAAAATGGAGTCGATATCAGCTATTCACTTTGTAGTAGCCCCAGCTCCCTAATCCTATTGGTAGTTCTAATTATGAAAGGAGTAATGTAAAGGGGATCGATGGGGTGCTCCCCTGGGAACTTATATATTTATTGGGCGAGGTGAAGGCCTTGGTAATTTATTTATCTCTTAACCAATGGCCGCGCCCAAGTCTATTGGTCCAATCAGAGAGCACCACAGGGTTCATTACCTGTACCACTGTTGGAGGATGTGAAGAAACCATCTGAGATCTGAAGGAAATGGCTATTGACGCCGCTTGGGGGGGGGGGGGGGGAAGAAAGAGGAGGGTAAATACACTTGGCCCAGATCCTTTATGGCTATCCTGTCCTTTTATCACGGCCTATTCAATGTTCTCTCCTCGGGCGTTCCTTTCTACTCGCCACTTTAATGAATTTTTATAAAAGACCTTAGACCTTTAATGGCTTATATGACTTCCATGGCATAAAGAAAATCAATGGCTTTTTCCGTTCCCTTTTATTTTGTATTCCATCGGACGTTCGAGCGCTGAAGATGAATCTATTGACAATATAAGTTTGGGATCGATCCTTTCGGGTCCATTTTCTAATGCAGTTAATTCAAAAATAAAACATAATCATACCTTGATCCTGATTCGTCAGGATGATAAATCAAGAGAATCACGCGTCTTCGCCCATTTAAATTTAAATCCGTAGATATGCCTCTATATCTTTTATCCTTTAAAACAAAAAAGCAAATACAGTAAAAATGAAATTTTACAGGAAAAACAATAACTGAATTGAAGTACTTTTTTGTTGTGTGGAACTGGATAATAAATAAGCCATAGTTGGGACAGTTGGAAAGGTTTTGATAGAATTTGGAGAATTTAAGAGGTCAAGCACAAAAGTTATATTGAAATTATTATGTAGAGTTTCGTTGGAGACATAATATGGATCATTACAATAGTATGAAGGACTTTAGATTGGAAAGGTTAAATGCGTTGCTTTCATTAACAAATCATTTTCGTGGCAGTATCCCTGACTCAACAAATTCAACATTGGTGATCGATATCCATTCGAATTGGTGTAGTTTTTCGTATTTAGATAACCCAAAAGTATTTGGGAACCATAATTCTACAAGAAATTACGGACCGAAGGGAAAAATCTTCTTTTACACTACTCCGTGAGGTATTCAAATTTTACTGATTCTGGAACTCTAATATTTGGTTGGATTTTTGCCCGGAAGATGGTCCATATGACTTTTTTTCTTCCCTTGCCTCATAAATACTAGTTGCCACCGATAACTAAACAGAAAAGGTCTTATATACATTTATAGATTCAGAAATGGTCTTTTAATCAAGTAAACATTAGAAAACACTAGTTTTTAAAATTATTTTCGATTTGTAAAGAGCTTAGATTTGATTGTACATTTGTTAGCCTCTACTACTGCGCTCTGTTCAGAGTTTTACGGAAACACTAAATAACATTAAGGCCGAAATTCTGCTCACCCTATGTTGTATTTTTATATTGAGATAGAAATTCAAAGGCTCCTTAATAATTGAAAGGTTTGATACAATAATGAGGTAATTTCACTTATCAATTTTCGTAAAAAAATATATAATGTTATTCAACAAACTTGCTGCAAGCCTAATCGTAATTTTATAGGAATTTCAATAATAAGCACTTCCATACTTACTTAAACACCGCTAATGCTATTTTCGCCTCTGTTACGTTATTTCATCTTTTCAACTTTTGATACAAGCCACTATAAACTCACGCTTCAGATTTGAGACTATTATATGCATGTAATTTATAATAAAATTTAATGTTATATAATATACTCGATGGTCTGGTATCGGAGCTGGGTAAGATGGTAGTGATGCCTTGAAGCTTCACTGCAGGACTGTTAAAATTAAAAAAATTAACTTCTGCAAATTGTCAAATTTACTTATTGAAATTATTCTAAGAATGGAATTCTTTAGGATTATTTAAGTAATAATAATTATCAACGTTAAGCTTAACTTTTACTAATTTAAGTTGTCCTTAATCTTAATGATATTAAACCGTAGCGGTGCACGGGCACTTTCAGCTAGTGTTGTATAATATACTCGATAATAACAAATATAATATATAGTGTTTCGAGCTTTATTGCACTATAATAAACTATGGTGCTGAAAACAAAGGTGAATTGGAAGCTGTGGTTATGTAATGGGTAGTAACAACGATTTGTTGTTTCTACTATCCACTATTGATAGCTCTGAGTTATTAGCTGTTTATGGAGCCATAAAGCTTTAGACTCTGAATTCGTAATCCGGTCTTGAATTAATTCAGCACACTGCCCCAAATGTTCCTGTTTTATGGATACTATGCCAGAGTTAGTGAAACGAAATTATTAGCCGTGTTGCAAAGAGACCTGTGAATGATGGCCAATCAGTTACAATATCCTCCCGAAGATATGTTCATTAAAGAAATAGAGAATTACAACAAAAACACCTTAAACCAAAGAACCTATTTGTTTAATATGTTGCTAATTGGAAATTGCTTATCTTTATATATGCACTGACAGATAAATAATTCTACCCAATTATTTTTCCATTTTCTCTAAAAGTTTCATTCTGTTTTCGAAATTTACGTCCTCATATAAGTTAACCAGGGCATATGAAACGTATTTGACCTATTATAAAATTAATTTAATAAATAGAATTAGTGTTTAAAAATTTATCAAGCAATTTTATGTTTCTGTCAGCCCCTTGCATTCACTAGGTCTTGCATTCGATGTGGTATACGACAAATGTAATTTTCATTAAAATCTTAAGAGGCATATCTATATATAGCGTAACACTGCAATAAATCATATCAATTTATAATGTCGTAATTTTAATCACATTTGTAACACTACTTGCTTTTATTTACTAATATTTTTAATAATTTTAATGTTTTTTGTGTCCTGGTAAAAAAATCAGGACTCGGTTTTTTTTTTTACCGATAAAATAATAAAACAGCACATCATGCTAAACATATTTTTTATCTCGCTAAGTAACACGAACATGTTAACGTAACTTACTGAAACGATGATTTCCGTTTCTTGATTTCAGTGAAAATTCTAATTATGGTTAATTTTAATTGGTATTGTAAATAAAGTGAACCAAAGTACTGATACAAAACTTTTTATTTTTTTAAATTTTTATAACTATGATTGTAATTAATTTCAAATGAAAATAAACGTAGTTAAGAACAATAAAAATTGAATATCAAAGCTGAAGAACGGTCAATTCGACGGTGAGTAATGGCGGAACAATTGCTATTGTGCTGATACCTCGCCTTATCAGATTTCCAATAGCGGCTGTGAAATCTTCATTCGTTTGATAGAGCGTTTAACAGCCAACCGTAGTACAACTATTCTAATTCTAGTTTCCATATGTTCTGTTTGTGTACTTATGAATAAACTACAAACAAAATTAATTTAGTGATTTTTATCTTTTTTAAAATATTTGTCAATCGATTTGTTATTATTATAGCAATGTTTTATGATAATTACAATAATATTATTATGATTTAAAAAAATTAGGCATGATAACTTTGGATTGTTTATTATTAAGCATAATAGTTCACATTAATTACGGTATGATAATGTTTAGGTAGGCTCCCAGCTGATTTTTGATGCAGCTATTCTATTGCGAGTAAGATATTAGATTATTTTTTTATTGATCGTTTTATTTTTAATTTTACTATTATTTATTGTTTTCTTTTATTCATAGTAATTTTTTGTAGTGTGTTTTTGCTTTAATCCTGTGTAAATGGTAGGAGGGAAACTATGTTACATGTAAGAGAGGTTTGTTTTCGATTAAATTACTTCTGGAGTAATAAGCAAAAGAAAAAAAAAAAAAAAAAAGAAAGAGGCTTATGCATATTTACTTGTGTTTTTTTTTTTCGTATTCATAAGAATATTATATGCGATTTTTTTAATACGAGTATTTGTTTTAATTCATAATAAAGTATTTCAACCAATCCAGACTTAAAAAAAACAAAAAAAAACATTGTCTAATGTGCTAATTTTGTGATCTTTATAGGCTGATATCCAGCCTCTCTCGGCCTTTTCTCGGCTTGCTCGTTAAAGGATTAATAGGACATGATAATCTTTTTCTGCAAAAAATTGTACTTAAAAATTTTAATATTCACCAACTTTCGTCACTATTAAAATAAAAACTCGTATTATGCTGGTTCTATAACTATTTTCCATGAAGAAAATCGCTTTAATACGTAAATATGTTGATGGTTTTAAAATAAATAAATAAAAAAATATATATATTCTTACTCGGATATTACATCATAAATGTTACGGCCACGAGGTAGTAGTACTTTCCGTAGTGCAAGTGGAAAACTGAGAAGTACTTGGAGGAGAGGGGTTAGATCCATGTGATAATCAGTGTTACCTTGAAGTATTGACGCTCTCTAACCAAATTTCCTTCACTTAAAAATAAAAAAAATCACTCCATTTTACTCTCGAACGATGTGAAAAAGTTATGCAGGGTATTAAAAAATACATTAAATGGAAAAAAATATATTAAACCAATTTCACTTACTAGGGGCATTCCGGATTGTCTGGCCCCAATTTCGATCCGTGTTATTTCGTTGATTATACATCAAAAAATTAAATTCCATCCAAAGGGCCATAAGAGCTGAGAAAGAAAAATGTGTGGAAAATCTTATTTTATATCTTCAGTTTAGATTCAGCAGAAAAAAAAAATTACTGACATCTATTTTATATTAGACCTAGTAAAAAGTGAAAATAGAACGTTTACCTTGTTTCAAAATATTAGTAAGTGCAGTAATAAAAGATATGGTCCCCATCTTCCAACAAAGTACGCTTTTAAGAAGCCTCCTCATCTAAAATAAATATTTATCTATATATTAAAGAATCCGTGCCTTTATATTATAAAAATCGATTTTACGACTTAGTTCCCATCCTCCGAGAAGTTATGATAATGTGTTGTTTGTCGATACATGATAGTCACTGATATCAATATCAAAATTTAATCATATATTTGCACAAGTCTGAAAAGGAGAACTAAAAAAAAAATTACAAAATAATTGTGATTTTTAGTATGTACGGGTTTACAAAAATAATTGCTAATTAGGGTATATATGTGGTTGTAAAGAAGTCGATAAATCCAATTGCCTTGAAAACCAGTTAACTATCAACCTTCAAAGCAGCATTTTAATGGGCGTGTGGTGAAAACTTGGTCAAGTTGTGCTTCTTAATAACGCCTTTAATTATCTATTTTGGCGCAGAGTAATTGTAGGATTTTAAAAAAAGCCAGATTGAAAAGTGCACAACTTCACGACAGCCAGGAATATAATAGTTAGTGTCAATGTTAATTATGAAGTTAATATAACTTAAATAGAAAACAATATATTTTACTTAAGCGATAAACTGAGATATGCCTGGAGTCTAACCTTTAAGGCGTGCTAAATGGGATTAGCATCGATCGCGAGAGAAGGGGCCGAATGAGAGCCTGGAAACATATTCTTCTAAATACGTTCATTGCTATGTTATATTTGTTATTTTAGTTTATAATTATAATTCATTTTTAAAAACGCTATATTGTTCATTTTGCACTGTCTAGCCTATAAAACATGTCTTAATAAACCACAGGGATCGAGAAAGGTAAAATAAAATAATACGGTAGGTAGAATCCATACTTGACATTGTGATTAAAAAGTTAGGGGTAAGTGTTTCTTTGGTGATTCTACATTGAAATAAAATCGATACATATTTTGTCTTTCTGTCCGATGGACCCTAGGAGCTAAGGAAAAAATAAAATAAAACTTGTGGAAAATCTTATTATATATCTCGTTTGAAAAATTATAATACATTTTTCGGCAGTGTGCCCGACAAAGGGTATACTTATCCAGCTGACCCACGTACGTATTTTAAAGATAAATACACTCTGGAAAAAGTTTTCAAACATACAGTTCAAAATTTGATAAAATAAATGCAAAGGCTAGATGGAGGGGATATATCTCTACTACAGATGGATACGGGAAACAAGAAGAGATATTTTTGGATAGTCTGTGGAAGGAGGAAGACGTGGATCCCTCTAGAAAGCGGAACATGGTGGAAGATGAGGGACCAGGTTGAAGACGGATCCCGATATGCCGACTTAAACCTTAGACAAGTTCCATATTATGTCAATAGCCTGTAATAAGTGTATAATGTGAATTTTGTGGTGACCCATGAGTTGAGTAACTTTTAAGCCATTTGACAATAGACATATATAACATTTCGACTAACCCTAACACAATAATAGCAACTTACGCCGACAATACTGCAATCCTGATAAAACATTCAGACACCACTCAGGCTTCACTGACTTTCCAACATTACTTGCAGCAATTTCAAGACTGGTTCAAACAGTAAAAAATGATACTCAATTATGACAAATCTCAGCATAGCACATTCACTCTAGGACAAGATCTGCCTTGCAATAATATATAAACAATGAATTTATCAACAGACAAATACAGTTCTGTACTTAGGACTTACTTTCGACAGGATGACCTGGGGCTCTCATGGGAATAGGAATCACTTCTGCTTCAACAATAGAATAAGACTACTATGCTCTATACTTCACAAATAATTGACTCTAAATATCAGACAAGGATTAAATACTTACTTACTATAACATTTATGAACCTTTGCATCACTAATTTTTGTAAGAGCAAAAAACACTCAAATTTAAAAATTACCAATTTTTCAGTCATAGGTATTAGGAATTATAGCACGCCCACTCTGATACACCAGTAATAGAACATTGCATACAGACTTGAGCATATTTAATGTACAGGAACTCATTCACACTTTATAGGAAAGATTTTATGACAAACTTTGGATATACTTGAGTCAACCCGAAGAAGGCTGAAGAGGAGCTGGCTAAGAGGTCTCCTAAGATAAATCTAAAAATTTTCAATACTGGAGTAGGTACAGACAGGTGCTGGTAAATGCATATTTCATACAGTTTGTATTAACATTCTCTTACTGTCGTGGTTTAAGCGGTGTGGATAGAAGACATTTATAGAAAAAATCGATAAATAAACATTGTTCACCTTCATTATTTTTATCAACTAGTTGCCTCTAATTTCAGTAGAATTGGTTAGGTGGTAATAAGTAAGATTCCAATAACTCAGACACCAATAGTAGGGGCTATTGTGTTGCTAGGGACAAGTTCTAATATTGATAAGTATTAAAAGTATTAAATTAACCCCAAACTATGTGTATCAACAAAGGAAATGTAACGTGATAAAATTTTAAATGTAAAAGAAATATCTGGCGTTCATAGCTGACATAAACCTTAAACATGGTATTTAAATGAACCCATATAAAAGTATGCCAAAGCTGGAGTATTTAGAAGTGTTATGGGAAAAAGTATCCCACTTTTATCGAGTTTGTCAGGGTTAAATAAATTCCTTTGGGATGCGACAGTAATCCGTGATGACGGAGACAGTGATAGGAGCTGACACCCTCTTAGAGTGAATTTGCTGTATTAAAAGGCCTAACACGTCGGAGGAGCCAAATAGGGACATTACCGCGGGGCAGTCTTCCATAATCAGAACCTCAGCCATAGCCCTCTTCTCCTTTATAGACCTTCCTCTTCATGCTCCGCCGGTTCCTGCCCTTCCTAACTTCCTCGGGGGGAGAAATCCCCTTTTTGCTTTTTACTATGCTTATAATTTTATAAATATTTTTTAGGTCCTGTGTTTCGAGTGTTATTTATTATTGTATTTAATTTATTAAGTTTTCCGTTGAAAAAACAAATTAAGATGTGGAACGAACTACATTAAATATTCAATTCCTATCACAAGTATCACACTACATCATCTTTACAAACTAAATGATTAATGCAAGTTATGGAAAACTTGATTTAACTAAGAATATGTTAATATATAATCAAATTCAAGCCAGACTTAAAAGATTAGAAACTGCTCGTCGTTTTCGACTACTCCAACATTTACTAGACAAGCGTTCAAAGCTCCCAATAAATTACAAAAGATTTCTTTACATGATAGTAATTAGACCCATTTGGACATACGTATCTGAGTTATGGGGCTACACTAAATCTTCCAATTCTTGTCGTATTCATTCCTTACCATCCAAAATCCTTCGTAAAATCTTAAATGCTCTTAATTTTGTCACAAGCAAACTTATCTATAAATATCATCATGTTTCATACGTAGCTGATTAGGCCCATACCAGATACCTATCCTTTCATAGTAAGCTCTATTCCCCTCTAATCTTCCAGTCTCCCAACTTGCCTTACACTCAATTCCCGATAATCCTCCGAGGCGTCTGAAATGAAGATATACAAGAGACTTTCTAATGTAGAATTTTTTTATATATTGAAATCTGAAGGGTGAGCGGGACTTTCGGTGGGGTGCCCAATTAGGGTATATCCTCAGACTACGATAGTATATGTATAAGGTACATCCTAGGCCTACTTAGGCTATTTGCCGGCAATACTCGGGAAAAGGGTCGAAAATTCAAAAGAATTTAAGCGGAGGTTATACAGGATGAGTACCTCTTAGTTTAAAAAAAAAAAAATTGGTAGAAACTAGATCAAAATGTAGCAAAATGCCTTAGATCTCATCTTTCTATTCCAATCCGTTGCAGATATATGAAAAATCAAGGACTTTTTTTAAGGAAACCACGTTTTTTTCCACAAAATGCTGTATTATCTCCATTTTGTTTATATATTTTTCAAATTTCGATCACATTTTCGGATTAAGCATTAAATTTTTTATAATAACGAGTACCTGTAACCCTGAGTTTTACAAAATTGGGATCTAAAGAACAGCTTCACCTCATTTGGGAAAGTTACAATGTCTTAATTACTTCAACGCTCATCTTTTTTCGAAAAAAACTATCCACAAAACTTCAAATCTCACAAAAACTTGCAAATTTAATAAGCTTTCGAATGATATGTTAAACGTAATGATTCTGTTTCGATTTCATGGAGAAATTTACTTTTGGAACAGAAAAAACATGGTGTTCTCATTTGGCATACAAATCAGTATTTTGTGTAAATAAAACATTATGACAATCCCTTAATGGAAATGTGCGTTTTAAACATAATAAACTCTTCATTGGAATAAAAAGCAATGAAAAAAATTATTGTTTAATAGAAAATAAAGGAAAACTGTCAATAAAGCGACACCAGATCAGAGGATCTTATGTTATTACATTTATTTATTTATTATCATTATTTAGTATTTATTTTTATTAGATTTTCAATGTAATGTTTGAAACCCAATGATAACGAACATAGACCTCACTTTTGCCGTTACCTTCTGAATGCAGATTTTTTAAGAATACTACTTTTTGAGGTAAATTTTGTGGGAAGATGAGACTGTTTTTACAAGGGAAGGCATTTCTACTAGAAATCATTACGTTTAACATATCATTCGAAAGCTTATTAAATTTGCAAGTTTTGGTGAGATTTGCAGTTTTGTCGATAGTTTTTTTCGAAAAACAGTGAGCGTTGAAGTAATTAAGACATTGTGACTCCCCCAAATAAGGTGGAGATCAGTTGTTCTTTAGTTCCCAAGTTTGTAAAATTCAAAGTTACTGGTACTTTGCTATTATAGAAAATTTAATGCTAAATCCGAAAATATGGTCAACATTTGAAAAACATTTAAACAAAATGGAGATATTGCAGCCTTTATGGATAAAAACGTGGTTTCCTCAAAAAAGTCTTTGATTTATCGTATTTCTGCAATTGGTGAATAGAAAGGTGATGTCTGCGGCATTTTACTACATTTTTGGTCTAGTTTTACCCAATTTTTTGTTTACACTAAAAGATACTCACCCTGTATAGAGGGAATGTACTCCTATTTAAGATGAGAGAGAAATAAAAAGAGGTATTTTGTGATGGAGAAAGTAGATGCGGAACGGACAAGAAGCCCTATAGGAAGTGGTGGGCCATGATGGAAGATAAAGGTCCTGGTAGTGACGGACTTTAGATAAGTACCATTATTTGTCAATATCATTGTAATATGTGTATAATGTAAATTGTGTGATGACCCATAAGTAGATTAGTTGTAAAATAATTCATAGATTCAGATTATTAAAATTAAAATGTCATTAAATAAAAAATACCCGATAATCATTAATAATTAATCATAACTTAATTGCCTCTAATTATATAGAAAGGGTTAACACGTCAAAAGTAAAATAGATCAAGCAACAATAAAGGGGGTAATTGTATTACTTGGAACAAAATCTATATTAGGAAAGATAAAAAATGTTTAATAAATCCCCAAGCTGTGGACAGGAACAGAAATAGTCAATTTACTTTTGATCAGAAGATGTTAAAGACCTGCGGCCGACACACAAAGAAAAATACGGAAAAAAATAAAAATAAATAAAACATATATTGTAAATATTCCTTCGGTTTCATCTAGATCAGAATTAAAAAACAATACGATTTAAAAAACATAATTAAAAAATGAAAACCGAAAAAAATAAAAAATGTAAACACCATTTCCCATTTTCGAGATTTTCGAGGTGTTACAGTATTCCACGGAAGGTGCGATATAACCATGGAATCTCTTTCCGAAACAGGTTTAAGAGAATATGGTTTCTTTGGATTAAGCTATGGATAAAAACAGTTTCACGGTGGTCCCATGGTTAGAGTACTTTGAAACTGAGGATCCAAAGAGGTGGCGGTATGACGATTTTTAGCTATGTGCTTGAAATGGGTCTCTATTTCACCGTGCATGTTTAGAATGAATGGCTACCAGTAGATAGTCCTCTACCCGGCAAGATTGGTTACCGTCGAAAGTGTGGACGAATATTCTCTATTTGAGGAGGCAAGAAGAAGCGTCAATACAGTAATGAATGCTGGTAATTA
Source organism: Euschistus heros (assembly GCA_003667255.2). NCBI lineage: Eukaryota > Metazoa > Arthropoda > Insecta > Hemiptera > Pentatomidae > Euschistus > Euschistus heros. The sequence continues at coordinate 3,376,401 of RCWM02000002.1, read as the reverse complement.
TAACAGTAACGACAAAAAATATTTATTTTTTTTACATTGGCATTTTTATACTCATGAGACCGCAAAATATCTCAGGTAATTTGAGATTTTTAAGTTATAAAATTTTGGATAATTACTATTATCATTCGCAATTTGATTATTTGTCTTCACTTTCTTAGGTTAATTGAAAATTGTAAAAAAAATATTAACAACCAGCGAATGTTATGTTAAAAAAAAGAAAAAAGAAACGTTATGAAATTATGCAGTAAGATGAAATCTAGAGATACTTCACTGAAGTTAATAATAATTATATGTTAATTAAGGAAATCCATATTCTAGCTACTTCGAAGACAACGTCAAGCGGCTTAAATGAATCAAAATACGGAATTCATTATGACCTTAATTTGCCTTTTAATCCCCATATTCCTGGACATTATAAATGTAACACTATTCCTAACAATATCTGTAAGATCATCAATTTGCGAACTGACCGCAGTTGGTTTTACGGCTGAGAGGGGAGAGAATGGCTTCCAAAGTGTACTTGAATATAAACACCTCATTACCAGGAACAGTTATGCAAATCGGGAGAAACATCAAAGGTGCTGGCAACCCTGGGAGGGCAAAATATTCCCCGGATTAATGAGCGCTGTGTTGTTGGCAGATCTGGACCTGTGGCTGCTTGATTTATATTTAATGCTCACCTCCTAACCTTTACCTGCCCCAAATGCCCTGACCCATGGCTATAAATTACTTTAGATAACTGGATAATGAATGCTTCCTATTGATTATTTCATTTAAAAAAATATATTGTCAGTATTCTGCATTTGATTCTTTATATCACACACTCACAAAGAAAGAAGTTTCTACATATCGAAATCTCTTTATTCGTTTGGCTGAAATTACATAACTGTATTTGTTTTCAAGAATCTTTTTTTAATGAAAATTTCTCGTTAAAGAAAGAAAATTTTAAATGATTTCTTTATTTTAGGTAGATCCTTCATTGGTTGGATTGATACTTCAGTCCTTACAGGACCTCCTTCGTTAGCTTGCTCCATTCAGCTCTGTCCACAACTTATCGTCTCCAGCGATGCACATCTATAGCCTTCAGCTCTGCCTCAACATCTTCCAACCATCGATGTCCAGGCCTTTCGTTCCTTCATACTGACTGACATCCCTTGAAGAATTTTCTTGGGAATAATTCTCTCCAAATGTCTCGACCATCTCGATCGTCCCATCCAGATATAGAAGGCAATTATTCCCTATCAAACTAGCTCTTAGAGTTCATTATTCTTTCTTATTCGCTAGCCATCATCAACTCTTACTGCACTGAATATTCGACGAAGAATGTTTCTCTACCAAACTTTAAAAGTATCTTGTTTTCTGCTGTTTAGGTCCACGATTCCACTGTCATAGTTGACATTTGGCCTTACTAATGTTTGCAGATTAAAAGCTTTGCCATAGTTAGTCGAGCTCGTATTAGAGCATAAAGTTGTTTTGTTTTTTTTACTAGATACTAGTTCTATGAACCCTCCACGAAAAAAAAATGATTCCGCTTGGACCAAATCCAAAACCACGCATTATCCAACTCAAGTGTGCTAGAGCGCCACTTTGTAATCAGCACCCTCTTTCCGAATTTTTAGTATCTCTAAAATGTTTACATTTGATAAATATTTATCTAGGAAAGCACAAATATGAGTTATACCCAAACATACAGTCACTTGAGTACAAATAAATAAACGTTAAAAACTTCTTAAACTTTCAACATTATGTGTGACCATTTATTTTGTAAGTTAGCTATTCTTCATTGAAATCTAGATAATTATTTTTATAATTTTACTTTGTAGAAGAGTACATATTTATTTTATATTATGATATTCAGGGGTATTTTTATTACTAAATTCAAATTAATTTTAAGTTTGTTTTTATTTAAATAAAATCAAATAGAAAAAATTTATAAAAATTTAACAATAAATTTAAACAATAAATACATTTTTTCTATAGGTTTATGAATAGTAAACCCCCCTTTTTTACTGTAATATGGGTTACACTACAGTTAATAAATTATGTTTATAAATTACATTTTGAATATTAAAAATAGAAGAGGGTCCATAGTTGAATAATGAATAATTCCGGAAACGTAATTATAATAATCTGCATAATGGATCGTACAAACGCTTTGAAAAAACATATTTAAAAAAAAAAGTTAATATTCAGCCATATTATTCCCAAGTCTCTTTTAGCTTAATTTTGATAATATTTACAATGGTTTGTTAAAAAGTTTAAAGATTAGTTTTAAATGTCGTAACATTGAATACGAATCTAAGAAGGGTAGATAAAGAAATATAAAACGAACACTTCAGGAAGTGGGCTTAGGATCGGGAACTCCCACACTCTACTCTGAGGGTTGAAAAGGTTAAGGATATCTTTAGGACTTTGTTGAGCCTGATCTTATATCAGGTCGGGTTTTTATACTTTCAATATATTTATTTTCATTTCCTACGATGTCTACAATTTGTTGATGTTAGGGAACAGTATTATAATTATGAAATAAAAGATTAAATAATAAATCGAAAAAATGTTTAAAGTATTCATGCAAGTTTAATTAAATACGTATTGTGCTTTTTGTCTTACAAAAACTAATAGTTCACCTATTCTAAGAAAAAACACTCAAAAGTATCCTTAAAACTGCAAAGAAAAAAAAAAAAGAAAAACAATTCACGAAACCCTTCACCTTTTACAGGTATTGTGAAATAAAATCAAGCAAGGGTGGGGGAAACTTCTGTAAATGAGAGTTTCAGAGTTATTAGAAAGACGAATTATAAATTCTATATTTCTTCCGCCTGTGAATGTTAAATTCAGACCGCGTTAATTTGAATGCTGATTAAAAGAGATTTCGTTGGCAACAAGTGGTCTTGAATTGATGGAAAGGGAATTGTGGTTGGGAAATAACAAACCTTATCTAGGCCTCCCCACAAACAAATTTATCGCATTCAATAATTCAAAGGACAGGTCATTATTTTTATTTTATTTTTGTGAAATAAAGTTTATCTTTATATCTAAACTAGGAAATAAGAAATTGATAACATAATAGAAGTAATATTATAGAATCATTTTATATGAAAGGTTATTTTGTAAAACAACTTTATGAAATCGATATTTTTTTTTTTTTTTTCAGTGTTACCCCCATTTTCAGTAAATTTTCCCCAACGTTCTATCAGCTTTTCATTCCACTACTGATAAAATTAAGGGTTTTGTGGAAAAAGTCAGAAAATGCGTTTAAGAGCTGAGAATCATTTTCAAAATTTTTACCTTTAAAAAAGTAGTCCAAATTTCTGGAGAGATGAAATTCTGTTTAAAATAAGTCTGACAAATAATGTGAGCGTGGAATGACTTCGTGACACTGCTCTTTTAGTTTCTTCATTGTCTGTCGTGAAACACAGGTTAATCGTTGCACGTGAGTGCAAGTCCTTTCCGATTAACCAATGCATGGTATTTTTTGATGCTTAGTGCCATTTTCGCTGTAGTATGATGTTGATATAACGGTTCCAATTCCGGGTATAAACCAATATTAAAGCAAATTTGGTTTGGGCATGTGTCTCAATAATTACTCGAAAAAACAAAGTCTCTAAAATTGCGTGTTTATTTGGCCATATTTAATGATATATGAAACAATGCTTGGTAAGTTGGAGTGATAGTAAATATTATCAAAAAAGAAAGGGTTAGTAGCGGCCCATTAAAATCTGTAAATATAAACGGACTGAAAAACTTCCACTGATCACACTTCGAATTTCTCAAATAATAAAAACGGACATTTCATATGGAGCGACCCGAATTAAAAAATATATATATAATAATTGAATAAATATTAATTTGTATTTTAAGAATAAAATCAAACATTACTCTGTACTATTTTATTTTCCCAAACTTATTTTATTTTTCCTAAGTTCTGAATGGTTGGGTTTCTAATCTGGAGTCGCCTGAGGCTGAGGCTCTCAGAGAAGCTCTTTGGTTGGGCCAAAGCAATCACAAAAAATGGGTGATTTAATCTTGTAGTGATATTGTAATTAAATTGTCAAATATTAATTTTATTATATTTACTCTTTATATAAAAGACCGATTTCATTTGTCGTAAACATTCTTTCTCGGCGATTCTGTTAATATAGTAATTTTTTATCTCTTTAGTTATCCATTCCTATTTAATTTTAAAATTAGTGCTTCCTCACACTCCCTTGATCTAACTATATTTAATGTCCTTTCATCTCCTCTTAAATGTATGTTTATGTTCATTTTATTAGGAATTTATTTGTTATTCCCTTTATTAAAAAGTAAATAATCATTTATTTACACATATTACTACAAATTGCTATCTCCTACCATGTGGTCCTGAATATATAAATCTGGACTGAGTCCTTGTGAAGAAGTTGTGTTAGCAACCGGTTTTGGTCTCTTTCGAACTATTATTATAATTTTAATGATGTATTAAATTAAAAAAAATATATGCCAGTGTGTTGATTCATTAATATTTAAAATTGTTAAATTTAAAACTGTTAATAGATGTCTCCGCATCAACAATTGAAAAAAATTGTTAATGTTGGTATTTTTCTTCGATAGTGAAATCGCATTAGATGATCTTCGGCATGAATGTCTGTGAATAAATTAAACAATATTGACCTTCCCACTCCTTTCTTATGTTTAAATCTCCTTACCGATTTTTTTTCTTATTTATTTCAAAAAATTTAGTCTTACCTTTACTTTATCCACAAACTGTTTCATGTGTTCCTCAGGTCCACATATTGATTATTCTCCTTCATTCTTTATATATGTTCATCAACAATCTTACACAACCGCCTATACCTTAGCCGATGACACTGCTATCCTACCTTCGCACAAAGATACCACGAGTTTTTTTTTTTTTTTTTTCTACTATCATATACCTCCTTTAAAGCAAATACAAATTGTTCAGAATCCTCAGAAATCAAATCAAATCACATTCACGCCGAGTAAGAATAACTTACCAACAGCACAAAACAAATTGTTCAGAATCCTCAGAAATCAAATCAAATCACATTCACGCCGAGTAAGAATAACTTACCAACAGCACAAAAAAACGGCTTAGAATATCTTGAATTATGTTTAAACCGTAAACATACTTGAAACATATACAAAAAACTTGAATGACCAAAGCATAAAAAAATAACAAATAAATCTTTACTAAAACCAATTTGACCGGCTAAGCAAAAGTTTGGGGCTGTGCCAAACTGCCACACATTTATGAAATATGAATTGTACAGTCAAATATTCTATACACTATACGCACCATGGTATAGTTAAACTAGAAAGTATATAATAATTTATGCATAGCCTTTGTTGAACATTAACATATAATACTAATATTATCGTCACAATTCTATAAATTATCCAAATCCAATTGTGTGCTTAAATCTTCCTTCCCTGTTACTTTTTAGGTCTCCTTAAACGTAAAATTTTAGTAATATCTTCTTATAGGTTAGTTTCTATATTCTTTCCATTGTTTCGATTTAATAATATTTTAATTTCAGGAGACCGGGGAACTATTAAAATACATCTCATTCACCAGATACAAAAAAAAAAAAGAAAAAAAAAAAAGCACACTGGAATTGTCCAGTTAGAACTCCATTTCTTAGGGATCGATTTTGGTGAGCGATTTTTATCTTCTAAATTTTTTTTTTCGTGGCATGGCGTGTTCACTTACTATTCTTTTTAATAATCGGGTTCGAAACCCTGAGAAGAATAAAGTTTGTGCACATAAGGAAATCATTCATATCTGGAACCCAACTTCAGAAAAGTTAAATGGAAAGTTATATGTTTACCAGTGTAATATTTACCTCGGTTTCCTTTAGTCTGTTTACAAAAATTCAAAGTATTCAGACTGACAGCCGTGATGGAAGCAAAAAATAAAAACCTAATCCATGTTTGGCCCTTTAATAAATGGAACACCTGAGCCACGAGACAACAGGTGTGCTTCCGGTGCCAGCGGGATATCGTTCGTTAACGAGACCGTCACTGCAAAGCTTCCGAAGTCTGAACTAATCGCTATCCGAAAATTGAATAGCCAAAGATTTATTCGGTAAATCGCCCTCCTCCCTCTCAGAGAAGTTTTTCATGTCAGATGACCATCAGGATTTTTTTAATTTTACACCAAATTTAAGTACAACAAATAGCCACCAAGATTGATTTTTTTTTTTTTAATTTGTCATGACCTCCTAAGATTTATTATGATAATTTAAATTGCCTACTTTTATTTCTGTTATATCAGTGAATAAGCAGTCAAATCGAATTATGACCCAAATGTGTTAAGTGACTAAAAAGAATAGGTTTCTCTTCATGGCGAGTAAGTGTTTAAGTAAGATGTTCATTTTATATAAATATATTTTACAATAATCATCTTACTTATTCACTTATAATAATCATTATATATAATTATAATAATCATCAACACTTATTCACGATGAAGAAAAACCTCCACGATTCTTTTTGTCCATTAACTAATATCGGTAAAAATTCGACTTAACCACTTATTCATTGGGATGACAGGTTTCATCTCTATCTATCACACAACTAACTGTTAAAAAAAAAAAAGTAATAAAATCTTCCGTATTAGAAATTCTTTGTATTTTAATTTAAATAATAGTACTTTAATAAATAATTCTGCTGACGTTGATGTTTTCTGTAGTTGCCCGGACTATTTAAAGATTACATCAACTTGACCATTCCTTATAACTTTCGGTTTACATAAAAGTTCTATCTTTTATATTTACTATAAATTCTATATATCCAAGACTTAATAATATAAACATTTTGTTTTTACATACTTGCTAATAAACATATTTCATTATTTTCTTTGTTTTAAAATTTCAAGCATTCCTGGATTCATATTTCAAAATAACTAAAACAAAAAAAGCTATATGGGAATATTTTAACATTATTTATTAAACCTATCTGCAACAAACTTGTGGGTCAGTAATGTTTCAAACCAATTAAATTATATTACTTAGTCAAGTTTTATTTAATTTAAAATTTCAGTTAAAAACTTTAATATGACCTGTTTTCTTTACTGATGTAGAGGGTGACTCGATGGCCGAGTGAGATCTGGAAGGAAATTTCTAAATATCTTGGTAACGATATCAAATCATGATTCTGCATCTGTTACTGCCCGAAATTATTACCTTTTATCGGCTTATTTCGATTCTTTTTTCACTCTTTGTTTGGGCATACTCACTTTTATTTTTTCACTTTACAGAGGAATCTACCTTTATTTCAAATTTATACTATCATTTAGCTATCGATATTACCTACACTTGCCATTTTTAATAAAATCAAGTGAGTAATATTCATTTCTTTTGCCTTATTACTTCACGGTCATATGTGAACTGGAATTAAACACTTAACGATAATCGCAATATCAATTGCGCTTCAAAAGTATCCCTTGTGGTTTACATGTTATTCTATTATTAATATCATAATGAGAATAATAATAAGCTATTGCTTTTTACAACTTCTATTATCACCGCACTATTTATTATACCAATGTGTTTTTAATTTTATAAAATAATTTTCTTAAGTTATTTTCATACCTCCGAACTTATTTAAAATCTAACAAAAGGCAAAACAATGAAGTGATATGGTCTCGTTTTGCCTTTCGGCATTTTAAATTCTGTCTGCCATTCCTGGAGGGTCTGTGTCGACAAAAGGTACTCCTACATGACGAGTGTGAAGGAAATACTCTGCCGAGGGATTATCTTTTAATTTATATTTGCTTTATTATACTTTGGTATTAGTCTTTTAGTACTATCAATTATTATATGTGGGTAAGTACATCAATTACTTTAACTACACTCAAAATTATTCGAATTCTAAGTATGCGAAAATCGAAATTGGGGAACGAAGTCTATATGTGGGTGGTATGTAGGTTATGTAATGTCTGACTTCGATTTGGTTACTAACTCCTATTAGGTGATACCGACTTCAAACATTCTATTCCACAAATTCGATTACAAACTGTTTTTAAGATTGAGAAAGAACAAAAACAAAACAAAAGACTAGGATTAGTGAATCACAACAACCATCAGTTGACTGTGTGACTAATTCTCCTCTGTTTACCGAGCCGAGAAGCTGATCCTGGTAAACAGCGATTGTTCGTTAGCCCCAATGGCTTTTTTGTTCGACAAACAAAGCTTGTTCATCCACTGTTGGACTTCATTTCAAATAACTCTCAATAGTCGGGAAATATAATCTTTTTGGCAATAGTTTTGATCGATCTTGTAACTAAACTAAAAAAACACAATATAAAATTAATTTAATAAAATATTCGACTAAAGATAGAATTTTTATGAATACTGAAATTGTCAGCTTGCCTTTCCACTTATTTATATTTTACAAAATTTATTTGCCCTCCGCAGCAGCTCTATAAAGTTGTTAGTAAAAAAAATCATGTATATACTACATATAAAATAATGAGTAACTTTCCCTATGCTTTACGTTTTTAACTGTGAAAAAATAGTCTATGAATTAATTTAAAAAAAAAAAATTGGAAATATGGACTCGTCAAACACTGTAAGGATGAGTTTCCTTCCCCTTTTACTTTCCCTATGCTTTACGTTTTTAACTGTGAAAAAATAGTCTATGTATTAATTTAAAAAAAAAAAATTGGAAATATGGACTCGTCAAACACTGTAAGGATGAGTTTCCTTCCCCTTTTACTTATCTTTCACGATGTACCGGTTTTCATTGTTTTCCGCGGTAACTACAATATAATTAAGAACAACATACTGAGTAGTCTCAATCAAATTTAGGAATGTATAATCATTTAAATTAATTTAATCCTTGTACTTTTTAAAAACAATAAATTTTTTTTTGATAATTCTTAGTGACGTGATAAAGGACAACTAAACATTGTGACTATTGAATTCCAGGACAGCCGTGGTAATTACCGATTGGCACTTTAGTTAAATAAATATGAAGAAAATTCTACAGTTAAATACATTATAAGACGTTTTTCATAAATAGTAATAGATATAAGCATATACCCTAGCAAACATACGTTTATTCTTTATTTTGGAGCAGATCTCATGAGGAAACTAAAATTTCAAATAGCTTGAGAATCACCCTAATACGAAAATATTACAATAATAAAGTTATTTCTGTAGGAAATAGAACCGTGAAAAACAGAAGATGGCTTTCCTGTGGAGGGTGATTAAGAAAAAAAAAAGAAAAAAAAAAAAAAAAATATATATATATATATATATATATATATATATATATATATATATATATATATATATGTATTTCTTATTTTTATTTATTCTTCGTCATGCAATTTTCTTATTATACTGATTCAGGCTTAAAAATTTTGTTGATGCTTATGTTTATTTTTTCTTGACTTAAAACTTTATAAATTATTTACTTTATTGTATTTTTTTTATAAATTTGTTTTCTGTTAGTGATCACTCGTTTCCACTTAATACTATGCCTCTGATAACGCTGAATTAAATGTTTGGTTTACATCTAACTCTCCTAATAGTACGCAGTAAGGTCTAAAAGTTTCTGGTCTGGGATAAAAGGAAAGGTGAAAGAAAAAACTAGCCTTACTGTTTTTCAATATGTTCTCCTCCAAGTTCAACACACTTGATACAACGCTTTGGCAACATTTCTATACCATGAAAAAAGTAATTTTCTTCTTATTTAAAATAATGTTCTTCCACTGCTGCTTGAAAAAAAAAAAAAAAAAAAAAAAAAAAACACGTAAAATTCATTGCAGCAGTGAACTCCTATAAGAATATGGTTTTTGAGCAGCTGAAAGAATTTTTGGAACCCATCTTGCACTAACCTTGTTCATACGCAAATGTTTTTTGATGACCCTCAAAACACTTGTTTTGGGGGTTTTTGAAAGCCCCAACCTCACTGCTTTTTCCTTGGTTTTCAGTCGCAGCAGTCAGACAGCAATTCAGATTCCACAAGTTGGATTGTTTCAGAAGTGAAAGCTTCCAATGGGCGACCGGCACGGGGGTCATCTTCTAGACGTTCTCTAACAAATAATTTTGCCCATTCTTTCACTGTGGAATGCGAGGGGGAGGACTGCCCGTATACAGAATCCAAGCGCTCTTTAATTTGCGAGGAGTAAGACCCTCTTTAGAAAAGAATTTAACAACCGCACGGTACTCGATTTTGAACATTGTAAAAATGGGAAGTTTCCTTCAAGGCTGGACACTGACTGACAGGACTGAGGAAATGCGGGTATGGACTGAGGGGCGATGGGTATGGAGTGAGCAGGAATGGACCTGCATATGCGTTCAGGTCCCGACACGTTTGAAGGAGGTGAAGCAGGACAGGCCAGAAACTTATGGACCTTACTACGTATGCTAATGTAATTCATTCGTGTCAAGTGACGTTTATAGTATTTTTCGTGTGAATAGCGTTAAACTCTGAAAGTTAAACTTTTAAGTGGCTTATAGACAAAGAAATTGAGACCGGAAAAAAAATAACAAGAATACCAATATTGATGTTTATAAAGATGGGTTTGAATTTTAATTATAAACAAATCTATATCAAATAGGGAAGTACACTAGAGAGTATAGATTTTAGTTTATCTAGGTAGATTAGAAAAGTTACTGATTGTGCTTTTACATGAACATTCAACACGCGATCTTTGACAGATAATGACGAAGCAATAGCACGATAGTCTCAGTAATATCTATGTCAATGCATGCATGGCATGTGAATAAAATTTAGAATATTCAATATTTTGCTAGTTTTTAATTATTTCCTAATAGAAGTGGGATTCTGAATTTTTCGTTTAATTTAAATTTATGTTCAAAAACTTACATTTTATTATTAATGTGAAATAAAAGTTTCATCTCTTGAACACCGCTAATAGTTAAGCATAGCAAAATGAATAATTTTTAATTAATATCGCCTGTGGCGGAAAATGTTTTTCTTTTAATTTAATTTAAAAACTTGTACCTTGCTTTGAAACATGCTTATAACGGCATTTAAACTAAATTACTGACGAAAAAAGCGTAAAAAGTGACTACTACACTACGTAGTAGTCCGCCACACCGAATACAATGGTGTGGTGCCGAATACAATAGTAAGCAGCCCGCAACACAAGTCTACTACAAATTAAGCACTTTTTATAAAATGCTCTTCATATAATTTCATCCTCCTTAAAATACTTTTTACAGATTAAAATAAATTATTTTTGATGAAAAAAATAATAGTTTTAAACATTTATTTTTAAATATTTTCTTTTTGTAAGTCAAGTTCACAATATTTCTTATGTATATATAATGTTATAATATCATATGTCTTATGTATATAATAATCAATGGCATTACTCTATATATACCAATATACCAATAATATTACTCTATACTATATAGAAACATATTTTTATATAAACATGTATTTAATGAAAGTAAATTTAAATAAAATGGAAAATATTTCTTTTCAATTGAATGATATCAAACTATTTTTAATATGGAAAAGAAAAGAATTTGTAAACATTTTTAAAATGTATTTTTATTTTATAAATTGTATTCAAATTATTTCCCTCTATTAACAACGTTATTACACTAAAACTATAAAACTTAACCTACTGTACACTCTTAAAAATGACGTAAATAACACTATTGTTAATATAAAAAATACATATACAACTTAATTTGTGGTATTAACTTTCTCTGAATAGTCAAAATAAATAAATTTATTTAGTTTTGCGTAGCAACAATATGGGGAAATTTAAAACTATATTGCATTATTTAAATTTCAAATTTGACAAAATAACTTCCGCATACCATTCGTTTAAGATTGTTGAAATATACTAAATATAGGATACAATACTTTTCACCCTTTTATTTCATATCACCTTAATCTACTTATATGGAATGCTTTTGCCTCCTTGTGACTTGGAAATCCTATTTCTTTTATTTTTATTATTTCATTTTATTATTATTATTTTTTTTATCCCTTTGTTGAATTTTACAACTGTACAAAATATATACAACAAGTTAATGTGTTGATAATGATTACAATAACGTGTCAAAACTTGAACAGATCTATTTATCAGTAGCACTTTGAGCTTTTGAGAAACTTTTGGATATGAGTGGTTTTGGAGCTTACTACGAAAGGATAGGTGCCTGGTTTGAGCTAAATCAACAACATATGGAAAATAAAGATCTTTATGGATGCGTCTATTGGTGACAAAGTAAGGAGCATTGAGGATTTTTCAAAGAACTTTGATTGTAAGGATTGGATACGAGATGAATTGGATGGTTTAGTGGAGCCCTAAAACTCAACTCCGTATGTCCAAAAAGGTCTAATCACAGTCATGTAAATGAGTCTTTTATAAGTAATTGGGAGCTTTGAACATTTGTCAAGTAAATATTAAAATAGTCTTTACACTTATGCTTGTTATTCTGCAATTCCGTTTTTTTTTTTTAAAGCAAGTTACCTCGTAATTATTAATTTTTTATATTAGCTAATTATCTTTACTTATGTCTTTACATATCAGAAAAATAATTATAAATAATTATAAATAATTTGAAGATACGAGTATAATGTAAGCTTAGAGAAATAACAACTTCTAAGCATGAAAGAAACCAGGAAAAGAAAATGTAATCCCAACATAACTTCGTAGAAAAGGCTTCCTTATACTAGTCTCGTGTTCCCTCTTTTGCCTTCTATTTACCGTTAGTTCAATTTGCTATTTCCTTTTATAAACAACCATTTTAATACTTTTATTTAAAAAAATAAAATAAAATACATACATTTTAAGTAAATATTTAATTTTAGATGCAATGAAAACCTACGGTATCCTGTGCTGTTCTTTATTATGTTAAGTATTTCATTTTTCTCTCTTGATCAAATTTTTATACGTCAGAAACAATAAAAGAAAAATGCTTGTTCTTCGAACAAAAACATTTTTCCTTGAATCCATATTCTTGCATTTGTTATTTATCGTTTTCATCCAGTTAATGTTTTTAAAATGATTTATCTAGCGAAGCAAATTCAAAACTTTTAAGTGTAAAAATACCCTATTGTTCTGTTATCTTAACATTTGCAGTTTGTTTACTTATTGAATGAGTTTAAAAAACAAAATTCAGGAGATAAGAAACGATACATATGTTTTAAACAGATCTTTGTCCATTCCCTATTCAAATTTAAATGTGCTCATTTATTTATTTATCTCTGTTCATATTTGATTTTTTTGTTTTTGCTGAATATATTGTAGCTAGCATAACCCAGCGGCTTCGCCCGCTCTCATAATAAAGAACTAAGATAATTTTAACAAATAATTTTTATTATATTATAACTAATTCGTTTTAATTGTTTATCGATAAAAATCTTGTATTGAAGTATCCTATTTGGCATTATTTTTCCAATAATATTTTCAAGCATAGGAGTAATTTTAAACCTCGTTAAAATTGCACTGATCAGGTGTTTGATGATTACGTGAAAACATAATTATACATACATCTTTAATTTTAATGTATAATTTGGTAATCCAGGTGTACAGAGACTATTAAGAAACTCTTGCGGATATTTTGCATTATCTGCATTATCAGTGCTTACAACTAAAGACCCATGAATCATATTTTTGCATACATAATCAAAAAGCAAGGAATCGATATTTTGATTAGGCAATGATTTTCAGTATGGCAAAGATAATTTTATCGATTCCATTTGTTTGGATTTTAATTTCTAACCATAAGTTTATGAATTTGTGGCGAACCTCGTTTCTGCAACTCATCCTTGTAAATTTAAATTTTTATTATTGTAAATTTTATTATTCCTAAACCTTCCTAGGACAATGAAGATGATTTAGTTAAAATTTGGTTGAGATTGGTTCAGCAGTTTTACCATAGTAAACTCTATTGTGTCAATAGACCTCATATCGGTCAATTTTCAAACTTCACTGGGATCCAATTGTCACACAGCATTTTTAATAATTTAATTGGAAGGAAGTAAATTTTACTATAAATTTCAAGCTCTATATAACACCATACCTTTCTAACCTCTCAGGTAGAATGTCACCCGCCACACATCGGTCAATTTTCAAACTTCGCTTTTATCCACATATAAATTAAAAATCAGTTGATTTGATAAGTGCTTCAATCAAATGATTGAACTTAACATAGTTTTTGTAATTTGATTTGTAATATAATTAAAATATGTGTGTGAATATAAAATGTGACAAATGGTTATTTTTTTTAAGTGTTCAAAATTAAAATTCACTGGTCAGTAGTCATTCTTAGATATTCTAGTCTACGGTTTTTCAAATTGTATGTGCTCGAGGGCTGGATTGTAAAACAAGTGTAGCAAATCGGGACATGTATCAATGATAAGATTAATAAATATAAAGTTACTTGCTGTAAATAAACAGTTATAAATATATTTTTATTTTATTTTATTTGTATCAATTTATTAAAATTTACAACTGTATAATTATATACATTAAGTAAATGGGCTTATAACGATTACAATATCATGTCAAAGCTTGAAAAGAACTACTCATCAGTAGAACTGTAATAAAAATCCTACACTGGAAGATCTCTAGGCCATCTTCTTTTCAGACGCCTCGGAGAATTATCGGGAATGGAGTGGGATGCAAGTTGAGAAACTAAAGGATTTGAGTGGTTATGGAGCTTACTATGAAAGAATAGGTAGCTGGTTTGGGCTAACTCAGCAACATATGGAACATTAAGGTCTTTATGGATAAGTTTATTGGTGACAAAGTAAGGGGCATTTAGGATTTTTCAAAGGATTTTGGATTGTAAGGATTTGATACGAGATGAATTGGATGGTTTAGTAGAGCCCCAAAGCTCAACTCCGTACGTCCTAATAGGTCTAATTACAGTCATGTAAATAAGTCTTTTGTAATTTATTGGGAGCTTTGAACGTTTGTCTAGTAAATGTTGAAGTAGTCTGTAACGACGAGCAGCTTCTTGTCGCTTTAGTCTTTATAAATATATCAGTTATCGGTGGATTCATAAAGATGTGGGTAAATCAAATCCCTTTAAATACGAGTTGACTATTAACATTCAAAGCAGGATTTAATATCTTCTTTTTGAAAGTATCTTAACATCTTCTTCACGACAGCCAAGGATATATAATTTATATTGAAACAAATGTTTAATAATTTTAATTTCTTTATAAATTATTTTAAAGTTATGTAAAAAAAATATAAATTTCAAATATTTTAAGACATTATTTTCAGAACAAATTTAGTATATAAATATAAAAAATAATCAAAATTACAAAATTTATCTCTCGATTAATAGAACGAATAATATAAGACTTCTCATTAGAGGGGAATAAAAAATCACATTTATAATTAATTAAGAAAAATCGATTCACTTTTAAATTTTTATTTTCAATAATGAAAAAAAAAATAATTAAAACCCTTTTATTTCTTTTAATAGATTGCTCCCGGACTGGGAGTTGAATGCCTCGTTTCTAGGATAAGCTTCTCCCCTAGACCCATCAACCCTCTTTCCTATCAACCCCAAACCGGCAATATTGAAATAGTATGGTCTAGGGATAGAGTTAGTTCAAGAATAAAACTAGATATTAAATTATTTATTTTATCTAGTTTATATTTTAAAATATTAAATTTTATTATTGTTAGTTTATATTAATTATTATTTTAATATTCGAATAGTCCAATACTTTAGTGAGTTAGTTTAGCTTTAATTCTTTCAAGTTAAATTATATTAGAAACTTTCTCCTAGTTTAGGCATCTTAAGGACTGGAACATATACATTAGATTCTGTTTAAAATTTCAGGAATTTGTTTTCCAGTTGTTACATCATATCAGCATCATATTTTTCCGAATTACACATTTTTGAAGCGAGGCTTCAATAGTGACGTTTTATTGTATATACATACAAATATTTCCTTGAGTTAATCGTGAAAAATGTAACGGAAATCGTAGTACCAAACAGCGGTTTCAATTATTGAGTGCTCAGTTTAACGTTCTTAAAACTGTCTGTTTGTATGTTTTGCTATTAACTTTTATTCATGATACATTATTTGTAAATAATTATTTTTTATTGTGCATTACAATATCATGTTTTTATTAATATGTTTAATGTTTTATATTTACTACAATTTGCTTTTAAAACTATTATAACCTCCAAATAATCAATTCATAATATAAACGCTTATTTTGTACTAGAGTTTGTAGTTGTAGTGTAGTGTAGAAACCCTTTTTTCGACAATATTTTTATTTTCTTAATTATTTCCTGTCATAACAGTTTATAAATAATAAATTTAATAATAAATCTGTACTGATTTTATAGCTATGATAAATTTTGAAGTATTGTTTGAGCCACCTCAAAAACTGAACTAGAGCCCTTATCTTTGGTAGCCTCAGAATACATTATAAGCTCATACGTAAGATTTTCTCAATTTCGTTTATGTATCTTCGCTTTGAAGCTTCGCTTCTAAAATTAATCTATATCTTATTCATCCACTCCTGTCAAAATATATATCGATAATCAGCGTAATGTCGAAAAAATATTCAAACGATGGCATATCAGGCATGAAGAAGAACGATATCCAGCGATAACTGTCCCTTGGCGATCATTTACTTAAGGAAGTAGATCTCTCATCCATCTTTTTTTCAGTCCATATTTTCATAGAATAATATTTTCAGGTATATTGATGATGGACATAGCTTCTATTTGTTTATTTCTGTGTTCTTGTAAATTTTCATGGAATCGTTTTAGTGAATCCGTATTTGTTTTCTAACTGTTCGTGTACGTAAGTCAGCATACGGTATATGGTTGTGTTGGCAACATTCCAAGGAACTTGTATAATAAATCTAAGAGTTTTTCATTCAAAAGTCTGCAGTCTTTGTGTTTATGTCTTTTTTCTACGAAGCTTGAGTCAAAATGGTTTTTAGTAAATATGTGTAAGTAGCAAGTATGTAAGTTTCAACTTGGATTGTCGTCTGAGTAAATCATACAAATTTATTATTTTTTGTGATATGAAGTAGCATATAGACTAAAGAAAATTCACCTGACTTAGTACTTTATCCAATAAAATGAGTTAGTAATAAATCAGTCGTAAGTATAATTTTGTATGATATTAATTGAATTAATTAATTAATTGGTTTTTAGCTAAGTTCATCTTGAGAATATGTGCTATATAATCAGAATTAAAAAAAAAAATATTCACTATAGTTTTATTCTTTTTTTGGAGTTCAACTTCCATGTGACGTATTAATTCTTCAATATATTTATTATCAATATTGAGTAAATCACTGTCTTATACACAATAATATTAATGAATCCTAAAAGACCAACTACTGAATATGAACAATTAAATAAATGAATCCCACTTTTTTCTGTAATATCCTTCACCCTTTAAAAATATTTTCATTATAATTTTTAAAAATTCTAGGTAGTTAAATTATGTTTTGTGCGATTAACAGTTTCAAAGCAACCATAGGCCTTTAACCCCTAGTTTTTTTTTGTTTTTTTTTATTTAGATTTAGTTGGTCAATTTGAGTGTGGGCGTCACCCTCCGTCGAATCGTACAACTGGCACGTTAGGACTGGTCAGTTAAAAGTTTAATATTGTTTTCGTTATTGCCATCTATCTAGATAAAAAATATTGTATTCTCTTCGTTTTCTATTTACTAAAAAAATGTTTTTTTACTATTTTAACATTTTTGTATTGAAATTTTTTTCAGAACGAAAATTTAATATTGATTGATTGCTATTATAATGCTAAATTTTTGTTGGATTATACACTTTTACGGTTCTCAATTAACTCTGAATCTTACTTGTAAAGGTGTAAAACAGTCTCCTTGGCTTTTACATATTAGGGTCTTTATCGTGACCATTTTTTTTTCTTCAAGAAAATCTATGGAAAGGTTAGCTACGACATGCGATGAAATCGGGGAATGTGTTAAAGAAAACATGATATGAAAACCCCATTGGCTGTGTGACCTGGAAACGACCAATCGAAACTCTAAGTAAATAAGTGATTATAGTCTGCTTCAGTTCTTTTGAAGTTGAAGGCCTCGTGATTGCGTTTGTACCGTAATTATTTTTAAATAAAAAAATAAATAAATAATGCCCTAATAAGACAGAAACGTAATAAAAAAAATTAAAAAAACAATTAATACGCGTTTCAATAAATAAATTTTTATAATTAACCAAAATATATTGGTTCTTAAACGTTTAAAGGATTGCAAACATAAGTATTTTGGTTCATAGTGACTTGCATTAAAAATTACTAAATATTTTATTGGCTGTCACACTGATTAATGGGATTCATTTATTGCAAATTTAATTCAAAATTCTCTAAGGATTTAACCGGTCGCAAGTGATACATTGAAATGTGGCCAGGACAACAACCGGTGTTTCTAACTCAGTGGTTATGTAAGGGATACCCTAGTGCCCTTTGCGTCTCTTGATAAACCTATTGTGAATATATTTTAACCTTATATTCTTCAACATGAGTTGTTTTTTGGGTAAATTTAGTTTATGGAATTTTTGTTTTATACATAAAAAAAAAATTAAATTTCAACGTCACATCCTAATCTAGAACTCAAAAAAACTAGAACGAACTATTTTCATGTTGACGGATCATAATTATTATGGATCATAATTATAATAAAAATAATGCGGAAAAATATCTGCAGTTATTTTGTTGAAAAAATTAAATGATTCAAAATTTATAGAACATGAATTATTTTTGAATTAAAAAAAAATATGTATGTATTAAAATAAAAAAATAAATTTATATTTACAATTTTCAAAATATTTGTTTTTCTTTTCCAAGAAATAAAACATGAAAAAATTTCTGAATGATAGCGATTGTTACAAAATAAGCATTGTTCGAGAATGCCCTTTTTTTCTGCTTTTGATTTAATACATAGAAAAATTTGCTCTTAACACTAACTATTTTAACCTATAATTAATATTATTTAATCCTAGATAAATGTGTTATCCAACTTGGTCCATGGTGATAAGGACAGGGCTGAGAGATCCCAAACATCCACTCCCTAGCACCATTTTTAGACTTAGACAATGACAATGAAACAGAATGGTAAACTATGATGAATTAGCCCACCTGAGGTGCAGCGAGCCAGTTGCTGATGACGTCCCGCCCCGTGGGGCAGCCAGTCTGTCGACTCAATACGCGCTATTGATTCCGCCGGTGCCCGGTAGAGGCCGCTGCCTCCGCGATCGAAGTGCGTACGCACTGGCCCCCCCACCCGGTGAGGTCGTGGCCACACTTCGCCGGCTGCAAGCCCACTGTCGTCACGGAAGTTGGTTCTACCTTTGGCGTAGTATATGGAAATAATGTTGAGTTTGTTGTGGCCTTGCTGACTTTCAAAAGACAAGAACAACAAATTTTTGTTTTTTTTAGAATTCAAAAACTTCTCTTATACAAAACCATCATCTTAACCTATTTTGACCCATGTATTTGAACAGTGAAGGACATCAAAGCAATCGAATATCAAACACATTCTATCCTTCCAATCTAAAGTACTTCTATTATTGTAAATGCTTCATGTTATGTCTTCAACAAAATCCTACGTAATGATCTCAATATGGAAGAAGAAAATAAACTGTATTTTGCGACAACTTGTCCCCTGAGAATAACATATGAGTGCAATACATGAGGCAATAGGGGGAGGTCATGAATATATGTGGGTTTTTGATTTTCAAGGATTAAAGTATGGGTGCATCTAGGGTGTTGACGTCGGAAATTGGGTGAATCCACTCAATTTCAGAGTACATGTAAGATATGTTAGAACGTATGGGGATCCCCAAAATAAATCCAATAAAACACTTAATTAGTCTTTTACACATCATTTAGAGCTCCCCAGACAGTCCTCCATATCCTATGCATCCGTAGTATGCATAGTATTTAAAATTAGGAAAAAATGTTACTTGATACCAATAGTTGTCGAGTAACTTAGTGGTAATAAATCGCGAAAATGTAGATGTTGCATAAGAATAAAAATTGATTTTCTCGTTAATTAAAAATTAGGAATATTCTAAGAGAGATGATGAACAAAAGTTACTCCTAGGTTTTAGTGGAACTTTAGAAATGAATTGGGCGGTTTTTGAGGAAAATCAAAAGATAGTAGAGAATGGCATTAAGGTGAGGTTTAATGAGGATTGCCTTTGTTTTCTCAGAATTCAGACTCAATTTATTCTCTTCTGCCCATTGGTTAATGCTATCGATGTCTTTCTGAATGGTTTAAGAGTCGCCTCTAGCATGTTTGAAGGTTAGATAAATTTGCATAAAGTCGTCAGCATAAAGATAATGTTGGGAGTAATGGATGCAATTCGACAAACCATCAATATAAATAGAAAATAGAGTAAGTGAAAGAGAAGATTCTTCGGGATTCTTGAAGTCGTGAAGATGAGTGAGGTTTTCCAGGTATAATCACTGTTTAGGACCAGTAAGATAAAAAGGAATGATGCCAGCTTAACGCTCTATTAGAAATTGAGAGGCTATGTAGTTCGGAGAGGAGAATTGTATAATCGACGAAATCAAAGACTAATTTCCATATAATAGTATAATTCCAAAAATGTAAGAGGATCAGTATTGTTATATTCTGTTGGTCTAAGGAGGGTTAAAGGTTTTGTGTAATTTTTACCAAAGCAGATCGAGTGGAATATCAAAAACGGAAGGCTGATTGGAAAGGATTAATTCTTAATTAATCTTAAGGAGGGCTTTACATTCAAGAAAGTAAATGATTTGGGAATGTACTAATCTTTTTAATGGTATAGATAAATTTAATAGGATTGATATAGGTGGAATGTGGAAAACTAGAAGGAGAAGGAACTTTATTCAGTGAACGGACAAGGATTTGTTTCCAAGCTGTAAAAAAAATGGAGCTTTTTAAGGAAAAGTTTATAGATGTGGAGGCAGGTAACCAGGAGACAGAGTTTTATCATTTTTACAAGTATTTGATCCAAACCGTTGTCGTCAGTACAAGATTTAAAGACCTAATCAATTAGGTAGGGGAAATATTAAGCAAATAAAAGTTATTAGAATTAAAAGGAGTTTGAGGAATAGAATAGGAGACGATAAGACGTCGGATCCTATGATAAACTAAATTGTTCTTGTATGCTAAGTAACCTTAAAAGGGTAATTTACTGTTTTATTGCTGAATCCATGGATTTCTAAATCTAGCATTAGCCCCTTTGGTTTTTTAAGGAGGCCAAACACGAGGCTCGTTTCTGAGGAATCATAGGGCTTCAGTCAGTTACCCAACGGATGGAAAAAACGAACAATTGGTTCCGTTGTAGAGCTTAAAATCCCACAATTAGCAATACCTTTGGTCTCAGTGTTATAGACAATGAATGATTTTTTCAAGATTTTTGTAGATTTACAATATTCGGAAGCCTACTTATATAATCTGAATTTCTAAACTGGCAGCTACTTTTCTAATCGAGCTTCGCTCAAGAATGACTATCCCCTTTTAAAGAGCTTGCATGATACTGCTCACTTCTGGACGAAAGTGTACAGTTTCTAAAATATCGTGACATTCTGGTAAAATTTTAAAATATTATTTTTCTCCAAAGCATTCTGATGTTTTTTGTGCACATTTTATACATAGTTGAGAAAGGAATGCCTATTATAACAAGTGTATATCATAAGTTTTAATAACACAATATTTCTAATTAAAAATTCTATTTACATACCAGAGTTAAAATACAAGGAACTGCTCGTCGTTTCCGACTACTTCAACATTTAATAGACAAGCGTTCAAAGCTCCAAATAAATTACAGAAAACATATTTACACGATAGTAATTAGATACATTTGGACATACGGAGTTGAGCTTTGGGATCCACTAAACTTTCCATCTCTTCTTATACCCAATCCTTAGTGAAATCCTCATTGCTCCTTATTATGTTAATAATAAACTAAAATTGAGATTTTTATGTTCCATGTGTTGCTGATTAAGCTCAAACCATACATGTGTCCTTTCATAGTAAACTCCATACCCAATCGAATCTATTAGTCTTCCAACTTGTCTCACACCTAATTCACGAAAATCCTCCGAGGCGTCCTAAAATAAGGTGGCCAAGAGACCTTTGAATGTAGATTTTTTATTGAAGTGCAACTAGTGAGTAGTTCTTCACATGTAATTGGCATGTCGTAATCATAATGTTCAAATTTACTTGTATATAATGTATGCAGTTGTAAATATCAATAAATAGATATTTTTAAAATTAGTAATATTATATTCATCACTACTTCGGGCAATGAGATTTTCTCTCAAATCTCTTTAATTTAAAATCTGTTTTTTCATACACTAATACAATACATTCAAGTCCCATTATAATGAATTATAATATTTATTCTGTAACATATTGCAAATTTATTATTTCTACCATCAAATCTCCAATGTCGCTGTTCTGGTACTTTATTTCCATATTAGTTTTTTAAATATTTCTAATTTATTTTAAATCTAATTATGTTATTAATGTCGAATTTTACAATATTTAAGATTTTACATTTTAATTTAATGTATTAATACGGCTAAAGAGAGAACATAGCAAATGTTTCTAGTGGATTAGGTTGACAGTGAGTGGCAATATATTTTACGATATCTCTAACGGTCCGTACTTCTCTCCTTCCTGCGCCGCCACCTCCCTACACCTAAGTTAATGTCCAGAACATCCTTGTCTATCTTCATAGATGTCTTCCTGAGTTATGTTCATATAATTTATCGTGCAATGGTACAAACTTCTTTCTTAGTTCCTATCACTTATCCATCACATTACTAAAACATAATTTGTTAATTTTATTTTGAAAGAGAGCATTTCTACCACGTTAGATGACTGATACTAAAAAACTGAGTATTTATTATTATCTTAGTTCACATTTTTTTTTTCAATTATCAAAAAGTGATGATGTAAAATAGAAAATAAATAAAGGTACTCTGCTTTTTATTTCAATTAAAACTGACCTAGTGGTTTATTCAGCTGTTTCATTTAAATATTCATGTTTGTATAATAGTATCATACCAGATTATATCTAATTAAATGTTTTAAATATATTTTATAAAACTGACAAATCTTTGTGACCCTATCAACAGTGCATCATTGGGGTGATAAGCTATTTTAGAGTTTCTAAATCTGGATCTAACAGTTTCAGCCATGAATATTGACAGTACAGTTATGTAGCATTGATGTCTCTGTGGTATTGAAACGAATGCTGCTGTATTGTGTACTAATATCATGGATTTCACTTCGTTCTTTTTTTTATTATGGCTTACTTCCGTCTGCCGTTTTGCAAGGTGGTGCCAAGGTAGAGATGGGCTGTCTTCTGGGGTTTAATAAATACTGCTTCTAAGCAATACATTTTAAGGCAAATGAGGGACTTCAGAATGATCGTGTTTGCAGGCTGTCCTACATCCTAATATGTATCGATTTATTTCTTCGTGAGAAGAAATGTAGGGGTTGATAACTCGTGGTAAACATTTTTTTTATTTATTTATCATGAATGGTTCAGACATAGATATTATCTATCTAATAAAAAACAGATCTATTATCCGATTTAATAATGTATAGTTCAAAGGAGGTAGAAAAACCTTGTGGATAAGATCCATTGTGGAGTTATAGGCTGATTACTTCCTATGTAAAGTATGGATGTTGAGATAATCAACAATATATGAGGTTTTCTAAGAAGTATTTTCAGATTAATAGGTGGGCGTGGTGTTTCATTGTTTTCTGCGCGTTAAGATTATCCACAATCCAATTGTTTTTAATTTTCTTTGCCTGGTTTCATAAAGATTTAAAGCACTTTCTTCAGGTCTAGTTGTTACATCATTGGATCCCTATAATGCCGACGAGACGCTGACAGTTGGGATCTATGTTTCCAAGCTTCAATTTCTCTCAGCTTAGGTATAATTCGTTGAAATTTAACAGAATCAATAGCAACTGCCAGTTGAACATTCATCCTTAAGAAAAAAACTACTGTGACCATCATTTTATTTAGGCCTGTAATGGATATCATTAAAGTCCCAATCCAGAGAGAAAGTCAGTTCTTGTGTAGAATATTGACTGTCTGTTGATCCATCGGCCATGGTTTTATGACACGGTCGTGCCTGGTCGGCTTTTTGTTCCTCTTATTTTTTGTTGAATTCTGTATTACTAGGTTAATCCATTTTTCCTCTTGACTATTGTGTACCGTTACGTGCTTTTAAAATAAGAGTGATTGTTGTGTTGATATTCGATTGGAAATGTATTAATGGTACTGAAGCTTAGTGGCAATTTGTAAAAACAGAAGTTGGTGTTATATTTATTTTAAGAGGAGCCAAGGGAGGGGGAGTGTTGTGGTTAGAAGCGGCATGAATAACCAATCAACAAAGCAATGTTTAAGTCATCAAAAGTTTATTTGACTAACTGATCGTACTCAGTTTTTTTTAGCAGTTTAATTTGTTTTTCTAGCCAGGCTACTAGGACGTTTTTACTATGAAACTTATTTTCATATAAATGTCTCAGATAATATTTTGTGAGACTTATTAATTTATATTATTTTACACTTAAAAAAATAAACCATTTGAAGAAAATTCATCCTTGGGATGAGCTATGTTTTAGGAACTTTCCTAAAACCATAAAAAATTAAACCTTTTTTTAGTTGATAAGAATTTTAATTAATATGTACCAATAGACAATAATATTAAATTATATTAAATAAAACATAGTTGAGAGAAAAATAATATAAATTAAAAACAATTTTACTAGTTAGTTAACCCAAAAAAATTACTTTCTATTATTTATAAATTAAGAAAAATGTATATACATATTTTTGTAATTATACTCTAAAAGTTTAGCCAAAAAACCTCAACCTCGGATAGGTCTGAATGGAAGAGAATTGTTGAGGCCAGGGTTCTGCAAGGACCATAAGCGCCATAAGATGATGACTAAAAGTTATAATTGTTTCATTATTCTGATGCGTTTTTCATGCTCATAGCGACCTTTTTTTTTTTAATGATAAATTTTAAATAAATTGCTATTACAAAAATGAATGTAAGTTTTTGTACTAATTTTTTATTGAACAAACGGAAATATTTATAATTTAATCACTGTTACAGTTTTTTTTTTACGAAATAAATTGCCAATCATTTCAATTCTGAAGATTACTTTCATTTAAGGCGATTTATGTCTGATTTTGACTCATAGGTATTTTGTTTATGTTGTTATAATTATTTCATTTACAGACTCATTCTATGTTAGGTGTATTATATTTCAGCATTAGTAATATAACCAGACTTACGAACTGGTAAAGATATTTTATTCTGTTTTTCTTCTAGATTTATTAATCTATTGTTTGAGTTTCAACAGTATACAATGAAGCAGCGGATCATGGGTGTCAGGCCTTTGTATGGTGCATGGCATTCTACTCCTACAATATAAAGTAAATATTATAAAACTAAAATATCTAAAGTTGTTTGCAAATAGACAATTGAATAAATAATTCAACTGATTGTCAGGATATTGACATTTTTTTGTTTCTAAAAATATAATACTTTTTAAAAAGTTGAAATAATTTAATTCTATTTTAAAAACTTCGTTTTTTTTGTTTTTTTTTTTAGTAATATCGCATTTTCATTATTTCATGTGTTAGTTTGGCAGGCCGAGCGGAATGAGTTTGTGAGGTTGACCAAGACTGAGGTGGCTTTGCAACGTCGAAGACGACCAGAGACGAATGGGTGTGAGGTTGGAATAGTAAGGAGGAGAGGACAGACTCGTGAGGCCAAGGCCGGACTAGCCCTGTGCACCTAAATATAATAATGATATACAAACCAAATTTAATCATGTAAATTTAGTTGTATTCTTGATTTAAACGACGGTATGCTCTTATCGATGTAAATGACATGATTAAAAAACAAATCTGGATTACTTTACAATATTTCTATGATCATGAACTGTATTGTATTTAGTTTACGTGCTCGTATTTTCCTAAACATCAAAGTCCTGTTACATCTGCCCCAGCAGGTTAGATTCCAGGGTTTTAGATATATTAGGATTGATCCTTCTATATCATCATGCGTACCTCAAGTGATTTTCGATATGTTACTTCTCTTAAACTTTTAACCAAAATGATTAGACAGTTGATTCCTAGTATATTTTTTTTTTCCTCTTATATTTTTTAAGTATCTTTTGTTCAGATATTGTAACTATTCCTTAGCGAAGAACTCACTATTCCTGTTTCTGGCTCCCGGAGAACAAATTTCTAGTTAGTGTTGGAAATCACACAAGGCCTTTTTATAATGTTCTGTTCACAGCTCTCTACTTAATGGATTGAAGAAGTATTTTCGACCATTATTGAACGAAACACTGCTTTTTTTTTTTTTTTTTTTTTTTTTTTTTTTTTTTTTTTTTTTTTTTTTTTTTTTTTTTTTTTTTTTTTTTTTTTTTTTTTTTTTTTTTTTTTTTTTTTTTTTTTTTTTTTTTTTTTTTTTTTTTTTTTTTTTTTTTTTTTTAAGTACAGCTCAGGCACTATTGTAAAACAAAAGGGAACAGGAAAAGAATGAACCTCTTTATCGGAAACCGATTATTCTCTGGCCAAGGCCTCTATAAATAACTAAAAGATCTCAATGAATATCGATTCTTACTAATTCCTTATCGTTTAGAAATTCATTATCAACCTATCATTCAATTTCCACTTCCATTAACACCAACCGTTTCTATGCATGAGCCATTGTTCTTTCATACTTGGCGGGCGCTAAGTATTTTCAAGAAGCAGCTCTCTAATCAATGCCCGGGGAACAGTGTAGCCTCGCCGAGCATAAACGATTCCCGAATCAAAGGGAAACTCGTCTTTTCTTCTCAGAAAGGCTAGGAGAGGAGAATGAATTCTTCATTTGGCGATCCCCCAGGCGCTCGGTTCTGAAGCCTGTAGGACAAAGTAAAGTACTCTTTTCGATCTTCTTGTTAGGTTCTATTTTCTCAATTTTCTCTATAAATCACTAAATGTATGTATTTTATTTTATAGTATGTGTAGATATGTATTTATATAAATTTATATAAATATTCTTTTTATTAAGCTATATATCCTTTTATAGCATTGGCTATTTATAGTATCAGAAATATTTATTAATAAGATCCTCTAAATATTAATACAACACTAATTTTCCAGTTCAGATTGTAACAGATGAGTGCTGTAATTTTGGGTAAATGTTAGTTATGTTTCTATAACTAGGGGTTTATTGAATACTGTATTAATATTTGCTATCGTCCCCTATAACATAATAGCCCCCATCCATTGATGTCTGATTTATATTATTTATTGTTAGGATTGATCCTTCTATACCATCATGAGTACCTCAAGTGAAGTATATTATTTATTGGATTTAACCTTTCTCTCATGTAAACCAATTATGTACTTTTATTAACATAATGTTTCTAGAAATATCAAACTTAGAATGGCACTAACACTTAATCTATTTTAGTGTCAGCACACAATTTACAATATTACAATTACTAAATTATTGGGTACTTATCTATACATTGTTCAGGTATTGAATCGATGTAGTAGGACCCATCTCTATCAGATCTTTATCAGTAGGCTTCTCCAGCCTAATCTTTCTCTGGCGAGTCCATCCAAGAGATCATCTCTCAGCTCTTCAGCGACTTTCCCTTGGCTTCTCCCACCTCCAACTGCCCCTCTCCTTCCAAAACAGTTTTTTTTAAAAAAAAAAAAAAAAAAAAAAAAAAAAAAAAAAAAGGTCCACACCTTCTCCTTTTCATTTTTGCATTTCTTTGACCCAGGTACTATTCCTATGGACTATTCCTAATTGGCTGCCGCCATGGTTCGACTCCCCTAAACTTGAGGGACCCTTGACCTTATGCTTGCAAAGTTTATAATAGAGACATCATAGGGTG
Source organism: Euschistus heros (assembly GCA_003667255.2). Classification (NCBI taxonomy): domain Eukaryota; kingdom Metazoa; phylum Arthropoda; class Insecta; order Hemiptera; family Pentatomidae; genus Euschistus; species Euschistus heros. The sequence continues at coordinate 3,348,510 of RCWM02000002.1, read as the reverse complement.
CCGCCCCTTTTCCATCTTTCCGTCTAACATGATTATTACTATTATTTATTAATCATATATCCATGATACATTACATGACTTTGAAGGTTATAGTGATGCACTTGAGCTATGTGATATATCTTGATGTCTACCAAAAATTTCTTAAACATGAAAAATATTGTTGAATCAAAAGAAAAATCTATTACATAATATAGAAATTAGATTAAATAAAGTGTAGATGGTTATGTATCCAATTACACAATATTTACAGAAAAAAACTGAATGAAATATAAACAAAAAAAAAGAGAGAGAGAAATAGCTCTAACTGTAAAATGTATGAAACGAAATAAATAAATTTATGGTAACGATAAAAAACATATGAAAATAAAATTTTAAAAAACTGCCATTCTGCATGCAAAACTGTCTCCAAACTGCCATTCTAGGGTGCATCATCTCCCTGAAAACAAGCCAGACCCCCAAAGAGATCTCTGGGTTGCTCTTTCAGCTGGCCATTGTCGGAACTCTAACATAAATACATATTCACGAAAGGTCTCGGGACTAATGCCATTCTTAAAAAAAATTCTTACAGGATTATTCATATACTACAAAATAGAATACTTTTTATTATTTTTTTCTTTCAAACTTGTCGACACTACGTTTCTGTTAAAAAATAGAAAGTATTAAAAATGAACGTAATGATTAAACACTCATAACATATAATTAAATATGAAATGCGCAATAAAATAGGAAATATCAAAGAGTGATAGTTGTTTTTCTGGGAAAAAAAGCATCTAACCCAGTAAAAAAATGATTTTTTTTTCCTGTGAAAAAACATCTTACTACCTGGCTTGTCTTTTTTTCTTATATTCGATTTTATTAACGCCACCTTAAATACTAAGATTAGTCTTATATTTTTATATATAAGTTCTTATATTCATATTTTAAGTTAGTCATATTGTTCGGTATTCTTTGTTCCATTTTTTTTTTTAAATTATCATTTTGGGTATCTGATATATATATATATATATATATATATATATATATATATATATATATATATATATATATATATATATATATATATATATGGACATTGAAATATACACGGTATTGTTATGAAGACTTTGTATGAGACGTTTCTTTCGAACACCTAGTTTACGGATCATCCTTCTCTAAGTTGTAGGAAGTGAATTTCAGATTAATTTTAGAACATCTACAGTTTCCATATTTTTTTTTTTTGTTTTTGTTTTTTGAATTAATGAACTAGAATTATCTATTTAACTCTTTTCATGTTATATTTAGCCATTTCTATCATAAATTTCCAACATCACATCAAAGACCAGGTAGGTAGAAGGTTATTTTCAAATTGCTGATGGAACAAAGGGAATTGGAATGCCTCTATTCTTTCGTCGTCCCTGGCAAGGTTTGAAGATATCTCGTATATTTGCCAGTCCTTAATATCGCCTTATTTTCAACGACTATAAAGGTCAGAGGATAAGAGAGCGGTAAAATCAGATTTTTGCAGACATACATAATTTCTATTGAATGCCTTCGACATTAACGGGCAGTTTTGTTACATAACGAAGAATCTCTCCTTAATCATATAGTTTGTATGGGAAAAAATAAATAAATAAGACTATTGTTGCCACGTTTGTTCCAAAAGTTAAGTTCCATTTTAAATTACCCATTAAATATCGCACAATATAAAAAAAAAAATAAACATTTGTCCTTGTTGACCTTTTATATGTTAGTATCTATTTAATCAATATTTCCTAGATTTGTAAAATCTTATTTCTAATCAAATGTTTCTACCTGTTTTTTTATGAGTTAATATATCTTATTCACCGGTAAGTGTTTAGTATGGGTGGTCCGTGTCGGAGCTCCTCTTTTGACACTTTGTTGAGTTAATTCTCTTAATTAATCCTTTGACAGGTCCACCCCTAGCCTTCCAACATCCCTTCATTAAATCTCAACCTAATTAGCTCATGTTTGGTGGTCGGCTTTGTGCCCTTGGAACAGGGATACTATTAGGGCACATACTAACAGGTTATAGACTCTGTTATTCAAATTATTTCCTCCTAAACGCTATTATTGAAAATTATAATTGTAATTATACTGAACTGAAATTTGTATTGGAAGTTCAATAAATTTCTTTTTAAGGTATATAATTTAAAAAAATAATCTTTGATTCGATTTTTCCTTGATTAAAATAATAGAAAATATGATACGTTTAATTATTTAGGTACTACATCGAGGAAACATCTTATTTTTTTTCATTTTCGATTTTAAAGATATCCTTAAATTAATACCACCTTAAACAGCCAGTTGAACTACTGCCTATAGTTATCAATAACCTTCTAGTTTTATATATATATATATATATATATATATATATATATATATATATATATATATATATATATTTTTTTGGGGGGGGGGGGGATTTTTCTTTCTTTTTTTTTTGTAATTTACCAACCGTCCGCACTTAACTGTTTTTGTTGTATAGAGATTTCCTTTTGTTTCATTTATGAATAATAATCAAATACAACTTTTTCCTACATACCAGACCTAAAGGGCAAAAAACTGCTCATCCTTTCCGATTTTAGTAAATTATGATATCTCTGAAATCTAGAGAGCTAGAGATGAATGTTTAGGATTCGAAACTAGTATTCTAATAAAATAATCCCAATTGAAGTGGAAATTAATTCATCAATCCTAATTTTATTAAATGTTGGAGTGAACTTTTCTAGTGACAAGCGTTCAAATCTCCCAATAATTCACAATAGACTTGTTTACATGACAGTAATTCAAAATACGGAGTTAATCTTTGGGGCTCTACTAAACTTTTCAATTATTCTCGTATCCAATCCTTATAATCCGAAATCCTTCGAAAAAATGATCATATGCTTCTTATTATGTCACAAAAGAACTTATCCATAAATATCTTAATGTTCTATATGTAGCTGATTTGGCCCATACCAGATACCTCTCATTTTCACCATACCCACTGGTATCCTCTAGTGCCCCAACGCCTCATATTCAATTCACGATAATTGAAGAGCTACTAGTGAATAAATTTTTACGTATTATTAACATGCCATGTTAATCATTTTCCTCATATTTACTTGTTGTATATAATGTATACAGTTGTAAATATCGATTAATTGTTGTAAAAGCCGTTCCTGGGACCAGTCATTCTGTTATTTCTTATATATATACTCTTACAGACTAATACCAGACTTGTTCTTCTTGTTAATTTTAATTTTGATATTATTATTTATTTATGTAATTATAACTACGATTACGAAATAATTCTTATGATCAGATCTGTACAGGATCTGATACAGTCTTCTTCGCAGAAGATGTGATTCTGCTCTGTAATGCCTTTCACAACTGCATTTCATAAATGAAGTCCTAATTCTGTGATAAGATTAATCAATATCATTATAATACTGAATTGCGAAATATTGAATGCCCCACAAAGCGAAATATTTATATCGTAAAGCTGAGTACAGCAATGGGACATTTGGTGGGTATAGTTTAGGTTATGGCAGCGCGACTCTTAAAATGGGAGTGCTTGATGGTACGCATGATGGTATAGAAGGATCAATACAATTAGGATTGATGAATTATTTTATTGGGATTATTTTATTAGAATACTAGTTTCGAATGCTGAATATTCATCTTAATGCTGAATATTTAGCATTCAAAACTAGTATTCTAATAAAATAATCCCAATAGAAGTGGCAATTAATTCATCGATCCTAATCGTAAGTTTTGAGTATTCGGGTAAATGTCCAAGGAGTAGACCGAGACGAAGATGGGAGGATTGTGTCTAGACTGCTGTTGGAGATCTGGGTATTGATGACTTACTTTGGAGGAATGTGTGTCGTCAGAAGTGAATAGTGTCCTCATCGAGCCTTCGGCTTTGCCAGATATTTTATTTATTATTTCTTTAAAATCATTCTTGCACTACATTTTCTGAAAGGTAATTTTATAAGAAAACCGCAATAATGTCCTGTTAGTGGAGTATCAAGCTGAAACATACATTTATGAATATGGAGGGTATACATAAAACAGGGGAAAAGAGGTCCCGAAGGAGATATCCCGGCTCTAGGAGGAGACTATTACGTATCATAACAGTTTTATGGTGTAAATAAGGAGACCTGTTGCTGAGCCTGTCCCATATGGTATATGTTCTTCTACACCACACGTTGCAATTTTAGCGGGCAAGTCTCGGATTGAGATAAAAATTATATGGCATTACTAGCATCCCCTGCTGCAGCCTCAACCGCTCTCATGAATAAAGAACTTCGACTTTTTATTAAAATCTAACTAATAATTTAGTTTTATTCGTTTATCGTTAAAAATCTTGTGTTAAAGTATGCTATCGCATATTATTTCTTCAATGTTATTTCCAAGTCGTAACTTTCAATATTTTACCATAGCAAAGATTAGTTGGTTGAAGTTCACGTAAATACATAATTAGACATCTAGTTTTTGCCTTTAATGCATGAGTTAGTAATTCAGATGGACAGAGACTATTAAGAAACTCTTGCAGAAAATGGACTGCATTTTCTGTGCTTACAACTAAAAGCCCATGAATCATATTTTTACACACAATATCAAAAGAACCGGTAAACAGTTTTATTAGGCAGAAACAATTTTATTGATTTCAACTGGTTGGATTTTAATTTCTAACCATAAAATTATATAACAGCGTGCCAAACTTCGTTTCTGCCACTCAACATTGTACATTTAAATTTTTACGATTGTAAATTTGATTATTTGCTAGACTTTACTAGACCTAGCCAGACCAATAGAAATGATGTAGCTGAAATTTGGTACTGAAAGGTTCTGTAGTTTTATCATTGTAAACTCTATTAATGAATGATGCTAACCACACATCCGTAGATTTTCTAAATTCAATTTGATCCACATGTTGAACTATATATTTAGATCTGTTTTAATAATTTAATTGAATATAAGTAAGTTTTTTTTTATCTATTTCAAGCTCTATATAACACCGTACCTTTGTAACCTTTCATGTAGAATAACGCTCGCTACCTATCGGTCAATTTTCAAACTTCACTGTTAACCACATATAATCGCTTTTTTTAGTAACAAATCAATTTAAAAAATAATATATTTTATTTTTGCTAAACCTTCCTGGAACTGTAAAGGGGATCTGGTTAAAATTTGGTACAGATTGCTTCGGTAGTTTTCGTGGTTAGTGATCACAACAAAAAATGGCTTGACCTTTTAGATAATAGTATAGATATGCGTTTAGATCTATTTCACTAATCGAGTTAACAGATATAGTTCTTGCAATAGGAATTAATGTATAATAAAAACATCGATGCTGCAAATGCACTTTCAGGATATGCAGCCTTCTGAATAATGCATTTTATCAATCGCCATGATAAAGAGAACATCTAATTGATGTGCTAACACTGCAACAGTTTCTTTTTTCTTCTCCATTACATTTGGGAAAGTAGCTCGTATTTCTTTTCTTTTTTTATTTTTTAAAATCTAAAACAGTTGTAAATATTTATAAAATATATTTTTATTTAATTACCTCAACATTTCAAGGCGATCCTAGGTTCATTAAAAAGTACCGCAAGAAATAATTTATAACGATCCACAGCGTAGATTTAAACAATAAAGGAAAATATATGAACGACATACAAATTAAGAAACTATTTCTGATTAAACATATATGAATAAATTTTTCCTTTCTTCTAATGTCTCATATTATTGCACAAGATAAAATACATAAAACAGGCAAAAAAAAAAATCAACCCAATGAATTTTTACATTTTCTCACCTAAAAGTTTCAATCTTCTTTAGCTTTTTAAGTCCCAATATTCTTTTACCAGAGCATATGAAGTGTATAGGGATTATTAAAAACATTAATAAAATAAAAGTAGAATTAAAAAAATAAAATAAAATTACGAAATTTTAAATTTATATCATTAATCACAGTTTTGCCATAGATGCCTCATATCTCTCAATTATTTGATCAAAATCACATTTGACCTAACCCCATCAAGATGTAATGAACACATGGGGCGGATACAAACCTATACTTTTTTATTAAAAATTCGTAAATTTAAAATTTCTTGCTATTTTTTTCTTAAATACAGCTTTATTTTATATAATTAATGTTTTGAAAAATCCTGAAATGTTTTGAATGACGTTGTCAAGGGGTATGGGGACGTAAGAACCTGAAAATTATTGAAACTTTTAGCTGAGAAAATGAAAAATCAATTGGGTGGAATTTTTTTACCTGGCTGTGGTAAGCTAACCGATGATATAAGTGGAAGAATCTCCCAATTAATTATTATTTTATTGTAATTATAAATTTTCACCTTTCAAAGGAACAATATTTCTTAAGGTATGTAAAATAAAAGGACGTGCAAAATCTAGCAGCTCCCCGGCGTGTCTGGAGCGTGTTCTAAGAGAAACTTTTGTGTACACAGGATTACGGGGAAATCAGATTAAGGCCAGCACTTTATCGTTTAAACAAATTCTGGAGCAAAGAACAACGTTCGTCCGAATTGATTTTCATAACTCCCTTTCTTATAATTCAAATAGTTTGATTATTATTTCAGACTTGTTATAGTTTTAAAATTAAAATTAATTAATTAATAGCACAATTATTAATATGTAGAAGGAGATTTATATCTTAACTTTCATAAGTAATAAACTTAAATAATTGTAACTAATAATTGAAGTTCAATTTTTTTTTTTTTTTTTTTTTTGTAAATCTTGTCTAGAAGTACCCAATTGAGCATTTTATCTTCAATGATATTTTCATATATAACACTGCAAGCAAGTAAGTTATAACATAGGTAAAATTAGACATCCTATTTTTGATATTTATGAATGAGTTGGTTATAAGAATGGACAGAGACAATTAAGAAACGCTTGTGCTTAATAACACATATTATCAATGGTTACAACTAAAAGCCTTGGATTAAACTGTTACACACAATATCTAAAAGCAAAGGATCGAATTTTTTATTTAATAATTATTTTTATTAGTCAGATATAATTTATTGATTTCAACTATTAGATTTTAATTTTTGATCTTAAACGTTTATGGCAGTGTGACAAACCTCGATTCTATCACTTAAAACGGTAAATTTAAATTATTATTATAGAAAACCTTACCATTGCTAAACCTTCTTAAAAACTATGAAGATGTTGTAGTCAAAATTAGGTACAGATGGGTACAATAGTTTTAACATAGCCAAATGTTGCAGAATGGTGCTAACCACATATCGGTCGATTTTCAAACTTCACTCGGATCCAGATGTCGCGCCACATATTAGTAACAATGTAATTAAAAATAAGTAATTTTTATCATAATTTCCTAGTTTTATATAACACCGTACCTTTGTAACCCCTCTTGAATAGCACATGCCACCTATTGGTCTATTTTCAAACTTCACTGTGGACAACATGTTTATCGCTTATTCAATAACAATTTCATCGAAAATTTGTAAATGTAATTATTGCTAATCCTTCCTTAAACTATATAGATGATGCAGTTAAAATTTGGTACAGGTTGGTCAAGTAATTTTCGCGGTGATCACAAACGAAAAATAGCTTGTACCTTTATACAGGTTGAGTACCTCTTAGTGTAAAAAAAAAAAAAAAAAAAAAAAAAAAAAAATCGGGTGAAACTAGATCAAAAATGGAGTACAATGCCGTAGAGTTTATTATGTTTAAAATGCATATTTCCATTTCCAGGTTTCCTACACATCTTGTAAAAGTAGGCAAGTTATAATGTCAATTGTATAAAAGGATGGATACCTCCAATACGGTTTGCTCAGAATTCTTTCCTTTGAAATAATAATTTTTATTATCATTCTTTATTTTTTTTTTAATGTCTTCTTACCGATTATGCCAACATTTACTGGACAATCGTTCAAAGATCTCAATCAATTACAAAAAACTTATTTACATAATGGTAAATAGACCCATTCTGTCGTACGGATTTGAGCTTCGCTCCTTCACTAAACCTTCCAATTCTTCTTGTATCCAATTCTTACAATCCAAAACCCTTAGTAAAATCCTCAATTCTCCTTATTATAAACTTATCCATAACGATCTAGATGTCCCATATGTTACAGATCCAAACAAGATACCTCTTCTTCAGTGACAAGCTACATACCCACTCGAAGCAACTAGTCTCCCAACTTGCTTCTCACTCTACTCCCGACAACCCTCCGAAGATGACCAAAAAGAAGAAGGCCTCCGAAAACAAGTCTGAAAAGAAGATGGCCTTGTGACTTTCTAATAACAACAGACTTTCAATAACAACAGTTATTGATATAATACTAATGAGTATTCCTCCCCAGGTTGATTGACTTGTCATTGTAATCATTTCATCTCACATTCACTAATTGTAAACAGTTGTAAAAATAAACTTCATACAGCACATTATTTGGAATATAAATATTGTTTTTGTAAATAGAAAAAGAAAGAAGATAAATAATAATGAATTTCATTTAAAAATAATAAAATCCCAAGTATTCTCCAGTTCAACTTAACCTTAACACATAGATAATTTATCTCTCTAAGTGGGTTTTAACATTGCAAAACTAAAATAGGAACTAATTATATTTGATTTCATTTTTTTAATTATTATTTGATAGAGTAGGTCATTTTTTTCCCCTGATTATATCAAGATCCTTCAAACATTGCCCCTCTAATACCCCCCACTTTTGCAGTTAATGAATAGTTGAGTGCTTGAGTTGAGTGTTGGGTTATGGCTACTTTGATAGCTGATACCGTTCTAGTTTGGGTTCATTTACAAGATAGTAAATAATTTTGTTGTTTCTCTTGCAGTTTGTTAATTAATTAATAATACATTTAAATAAATAATTTATTACATAACAAAAAAAAATTAACTATATCATTATTACTTCATTTCAGGTGTCTAGAAATTGTTTCAGAAACCGTTATTTCAGATCGTTGTTTGTTTATAACACGTACACTTTATGTGTTTATTAACCAAAACAACATTGAAATAAGTAATTATTGCTGAGGTACCTTAAGGTTGGCTACTGATTTCTAAACTGCTTTTTATGAACCATTTTGATTCCAGAATGCTTCTTCTGGAAATTACCGTTGATAAAAAAAGGCCATTGGTGTCATTCAAGAATCTCAAAAAAGAACGGATTCTATCGTTGATGGCGACGATGGTGGTATAAATAAACCTTGAGGCTTCATTTTTCCTTCGTGTATAAGATGACACTGACAATACACTTTTAGTCATCTATTTACTGAAAGGAAATAGCAGAATTTGAGTTAGTCAATATCTTATTACACTCCCTGTTACTTCGGAATGTCAACATGCCTGATGATGAATCAGTAGAGCATTTAGTTTTTGCTGAGCAAAGTATAGAATTCCCTCTGTAAAAAGGTTTGGTTTGAAGTTCCCTAGGATTTTTTTGGATGGGCTTTACTTTGTATTTGTGTATATCGCACATAGTACGGCTGATTTTTTTATAATTGTCAAAAATTTCTCCCGGAAAGATTTGAGTTTAAAGAGGGCTAGAAGACGTAATGGATTATAGAGTTAGTTGGGAATCGGTCTGTAATGTGATACAGTTTTATCTCGATAAGACGAAGTGGAAAGGTGAACAAACTTACTTTGAGTTATCAATGTTTCAGAAAAAAAAAAAGTTTCAAGTTATCGAGTTTTTCCTATAATATATATATATATATATATATATATATATATATATATATATATATATATATATATATGTATATGTATAATATACAATTCATCTATAATATATATATATATATATATATATATATATATATATATATATATATATATATATATGTACGTATAAGGGTACTTAGATTTAAACGACTTAATGTTTTAAATAATTTATTCTAAGAAAAATTAACAAAAATGGAGATACTAATGCAAAAAAATAAAATACATATGTAATATATTAAATTATTAGAAATAGTCTGTAAATTTCTTCTGTTTTTATGTTCGGGCGCTACGATCTCTCCACACGCTAAAAAACTGCAAAATCATCAGCTTCTACACCTTGTTACCATGGCTGAAAAAGTATAAATGATTAGCGAGGATTGGGTTTAGATAGATTGGTTTGTACTTGTCCATGGTTCCAGGAAACTGACTTATAGAGCCTCTTGCCTCAGGAAATTTGACTTACAGTCTCGCGAGTTGTGTAGACAAAGGTTTACTTCGAGTTAACGATTGTTGGTTGGAGTAAACGAATACAATAAATTATATAAACGTAAACGTAAATGGGATTCACTTCGACTTACCGAGGTATTCGACTTCAATATCAAGTTTTGACCGTATGTAATAACAAACCATTGAAAGGAAAAATAATGAACATTAAAAATCAAAATATTATATTAAATCTTTTGTAGGGAGCTCAATGTCCTAGAGTGTTTAGGTGAAGGTCTCAGAGCGCCCAGAACAAAAGATGGTGAATTCGTTCCCACTAGGGCGGATTGAAATTTATTTCATAAATTTATTACATGAAGAAGTAAAGTAGCAATAATACTTTATTCGTGGCGGACCCACACAATCAAAAGATTCCTACTCTGGTGAGAATAGATTGGTAACCTGTCGGGTAACCGATCCTTCCTGCCCTAGTTTGGAGTACTTGAGGAAGATATACAAACAAACACAACAAACTGCCGGTAATCGTACAAAGAGTTCAAATAAGATTCAAAGTTGGTAAAATACCAGCAAAATATTCTAGAAAAAAAAAAAAAAGATTTTGAATCGTTCGCTTGAACTTTAGACAGTGTAACTGATAGACTTTATGTAGGTGCCCTGTGTAGTTATTAAATTTTCAAACGAAGAAGCTGAAAATAAATTTTTTTTTGTAATTCAAAAACTTTTGATTAACAGAGGTAATATTTATAAATAACTTTAGTTCTCGCAATATTTTGAGAATTGTTGAATCATTTTTTTCCAGTTCGTATATTATACGAAATTAAAGCATCCCTTCTCTTTCCACTCAACTGTTTAACCTATAAAAAGTCATGTAATTTTATGAGTAATTTTAATTGTAATTAGTAATTTTAATAATATGAATGTTAGAGAAACAAATTCAAGGTAATCATGGAAGAGTACTGAAACAAAATGTCTTTGCTCTGAGCTTGATCTTATCCAACTAGACTCATATAGCCGTGAGCTCATAAAATATGCAGTTCGCATGCTGCTCTATGTGGACTGCATATCGGGCTGATAGTATCGCTGCTTATTTAATCAACCCTTCCTAAGTTAATTTGTTAATTTTAGGGGAGTGTTTACTCTTTTCTGTCATAATACTTATATATTCATAAATTTTCAACTATTTTAAACCAGTAGTAATAACTATAGCCAAGATTTATATACAAAAGAAAAATAAATGATGTTCGACATATTTTAGATAAATTTATCTCCTCCTTCAAGTTTTTTAAAATTAAATTTGGTATTAATTGTTATATAAATTAATATATTATCTTAATAAAATATGATATATCATCTATGATTCAATTTTCTTTTATTTTTTTTTAATAATCATTTTTATGTGTTATAATTTATAACAAATAACTGAAACCTGTTTGGGCCTAAGAAGTAGAAGTTTCTTGTGGTTCCTCAAAATCCCTTTTGAATCCTCAGAAATTCAAAGAAAAGACCAACAATACAGTCAAATTTGTCACATATTTATCGTTCTGTTATTTTTGTCACATCTAGTATTTTCTTCATTATAGCCCTGAAGGGAAGACCTGCAAGGCTGGTCGAAACGTTGGCACGCATTTCTAGTTAGACTGTATCCCTGATTATCTTCTTCTCCATTCATCTTAGCAGTCAACTATACTTTTATCATTACAGTCAAATTATTTTTAAAAAATACATTTCATAAAGAAATACGATTAGACTCTGATAAATAGTTGTTTTTATTTAACAATTTTTCATTTTATTTAGCTGAAGAGTTTTAAAAACAAATAGCCTTACTATTTACTTATTTGATAATTCATACAAAGTAAAATAACTCAGTATCTTCCTTACTGGGGAAAACGATAGATCTTGGATATGTCCATCTGTAATTTACAGCTTTTTTTAATTCACATTTTAGAATTAAGACTAAAACGACAAGAAAGGTATCCTTCGGATAACTTAAGAACCGTTAAAACGGCAATCCTTAAGGACGAAAAAGCTAATTCTAATTGTAGAAGGAGACAGTGGCCAAGGATGTCCTTCGGCCTCAAAAAATCTTCAGATCCTGGAAGATCTGTAAAACAGTGTAAAAAACTCTGTTTAAAGGTCCCATATGTTGCTGATTTAGCCCACACCAGATACCTATACTTTCATAGTAGGCTCCATAATCACTCAAACCCGTTAGTTTCTCAACTTGCTTCCCTATCCATTCCTCATAATCCTCCGTGGCGTCTGAAACGAAGATGGCCTAGAGACCTTCTAGTGTAGAATTTATAATAAAGTGCTACTGATGAGAAGTTCTTTTCAAGTTTTAGCATGTTCTTATAATCGTTGTCAATAAATTTACTTGATGTATATATTTTGTACAGTTGTGAATTCCAATAAATGTATATTAAAAAAAGAAAATTAGAATTAACAGAATGAAATTACCTGAATTAATATAGCTATAAAACAAAACATATTTTTCATTAAATTTCATATATGAAAACTGTGCGCAAATTTTCGATTCGTGTTGCTCGGAGAGCTAGAGTGTTTTAAAATGTTACATTTTTGAGGGTGAAAAAGACATTACACCAGTATACAAAAGTATATCTAAAAGTATATATAGTAAGTAGAAAAGTATAAAATATAAGGCATTACAACGTGATTTTTTTCATCCGTACGAGTATAGCTCCGGTAGATCATAGCGACAAATGTAATATAACCAAAAATAATCTCCATTAAAAAAATTTATAATCAGAAAACTGCCGGCTAATTTTTGGTCCAAGCAACACCAACAGATCTACAGCTTGTAAAAATGCTACTTTTTTGAGTGTGAAAAAAACGTTTATGTCAGAAAAAAGTTTAAACTTCAGCCAAAAGATATATCCATGGAAGGAAATTAATACTCGTTCTGAATTTGGAGTTAATATATGATCAATTAAAAACAAAAATTTGGGGAAAAAATAATGAAGAAAAAAATATGAACGAAGATGTAGTATTAAAAAAATAATAATAAAATAAAAACATCTAATATAGATCTAAATTAAATATTTATTGAATATAATAATAAAGTTGACGGAATATTGTTAAAAAATGAGACTACAATCCTGGTGTAGCTTACTGGTCGAGTATCGAGCGATGAAGGAGGAAGCCTATATCGAATGTCCTGTATACACTGGCTTGGGATGGGACCATTTACAGGCTTCTGGGTTAAGTATCTCTTTCCCGATACACTGCTTCAATATAAACCGACAAATCTCCTAAACCTTCCGCTTATTGTATCTCAAAGTAAAAGGTTCTCATTGTCCCAGAAACTTGTTGAAGATTCCTTTTGTTGTTGGTCTTATATGTCAGATATCTACTATCTCTTTCAATGGCCCATCAAACACAAATTTATTACCTTTCTTTAACGTATATACATAAGACGTTTATGAAAAACCTATAATTTTAGCTTCATAATTTTAGCTAGTAATTTTTATGTTTTATTACATGTATATAGTCAGTAAATAAAAGTAATGAAACGTAATTTTAACCTAAGTGTCTATCTAATTATAAACACTAGACTACGTATTTATGAAACAAAATAGAATAATAATAATAATCGTGAAATAAAAAAAATAAATAAATAAAACAGAGGAAATTACACATTTTTTTAATTTTATTTTGCATTGTTCCGCACTTAAAGAGTGACTCACTTTTAGTTGGTTTACTTGAGCTATATTAAACTATTTATATTTATATAACTCAAATAAACCACATATGTATTTATATGTGTATGTAACTTTTACATTTGTCTGTATTAATCCTTCATTTAAGAAGGACATAAAACCATGGAGCAGTTTCTGCCGCACGAATCGCAGACAAGAAGTGATCCTAACACGATTAAGAATTGGCCATTCCAGAACAACACACCTTCACCTGATAACCAAAAAGGCTCCTCCTAATTGTGAAATGTGTGGCAATGTTTTTTCAATAAACCATATGTTTACTGAATGCCCCCATACTACACCAAAAAACTAACCGAATCTGGAATATCTCGAAACATCTCAAAGGCGCTGGGCAACGATGAAAAAGTAACAGCCCTCCTATATAGAGAAAAGCTATATTACAAAATATAGATAACTTTCTATCAAGAACAGACGAGCTTTTATGACATTTAAGTTTTACGCGCAAAAAACTCTCAAATAAGAAAATAATACTTAACATTTAATATTTTCAGTATAGTTTTCTCTAGCTAAAAATCCTTTCCCAGCTATAGCGTTTTTATTCTATTTGTTACAGTAATACAGTTAACTTTTTTAACTAAACGATTAATACGATCTGGAGAGAACTGAATAATACCAAGTCTTTTTAAAAGAAATCCAAATAGTGCTAATGTTTTTCCACTTAATGCTTTACTAACGATAAAGACCACTCATATAAAGTAATATCCTTCCGAGATAGTTGTGATTTTTATAATTTTAAAATACTTAAATTAATAGAAGTTTATTCTTAAACACCTTTGTTTTATTGCGTACTATTTTTATTGATATTCTCCTTTGGCAAATGAGCCATTAAAACTGCATTTAATGCCTCCCGCGAGGTTTTTCTTGTCTTACTCTTTATTGGATTGCTTCGATAAATTTACAACCACAATATCAATGAGAACTATTTTATTAAATGCCAGTTGGGACTCCAACAAGTGCCTAAAATTCCCATACTAATCCTTTGTCAACAACCGTGCTGTATCTGTAGTAGTCTTTAGGATTATATACATTTTTATCTTTTCGTAGCAATTTTTGTTGTGAGATGACAGAAAGCGCACCTGATGACAAAAAAATGTATAGTTTACAAGGAGGTATATTTATATAACAAACATGAAAATAAAAATTACTCCCCCTTTTGTTACCTGAAACCTTTACTGTCCAACCAAAACCTCTTAGTGTCTCACTGGTTTAGGTCGATTATTTTATTATTTTTCTATTGCATTCGTTGAGACACACCGCTATTGATCCCAATACCAGACGCCATGAAGCCTGCCCCAACATCTTAAATCTCATTTTAATGCCAAGGAGATGAAAAATATGTTCTTTACATCAATGAACAAGTTAAACATTGTTCTGAAAAAATTTTTAGTCTATAATGGATATAAATTTTATTCTATACTACAACATAGCATCACTCATGAAGCTTAGATTATATAGATTTTATTCTATACTACAACATAGCATCACTTATGAAGCTTTAGTAATTTGAGCTGGACTCCCTGCTGTGCCAATCACCGGCCATCAGCAGTTTCCTCGACTGAAACAGAACTTCACTCACTTATTAAAGATCCGTGCCTCGGGCTAGATCACCAGCCTGCAGTACCAACTCCTCTAGACATTTTTACTCTTCTAGTTTTTACTACTGTTTCCCATCAGGGTAATTAACACAACCAAACTATATACGCAGGCACCATTATACAAGGATGACTTGAATATATACAGTTATTGTCTGAGCGCTGACTGATGGCACCTGGCCGGCGAGAGGAGGGGGAGCAACGTTGCCAAATCTCCTTAACCCTCACACTCTTGGCTGAGATCTTAATTATCCCTTAATTATTTTGTTTGTTTTATTTTATTTTTTTTAAATATGTTTTTATAATTTAACTACAGCTTAGCCATTTTAAGGATCGTAGTTAGCATTATTTTATCTTTTGTTCATCTAATAACTAAATATTTTTTTCTAATCTCATTCTTTTTTCTTAATTTTCATTTATTATAATTTTTTTTTTTTTTTAATGAAAAATGATCTTTATTCTGGGACACTTTGTCCTCTAAGAATAATACAAAAGTACATTAAAAAGGTATTATTTTCTGGCTGCGTACATAACAGGCAGCAACTTATTTAGAATGTAAATTATATACATATAAATATATAGGGTGAAATTTTAGATTTAAAAACAAGTCTTTGGGTTTATATAAGAAAAACAAAATAAGTAAATAACAAAATTAAAATAAAATATCAAATAAAAAGAAATATTCTAACACTAATATATTATTACACAATTTCGGAAGATTGATAATTGAGGAGGTAGATGAATAAATTATGTTTAAAGGAAGTGAGAGAAGGAGCATTGCGGATCGAAATGGGTATGGAATTCCAAAATAAAGCTGCACGATTAATAAAGGATTTTTCAAAGGAAGCAGTTCGATGAGAAGGGATATACAAATCAATAGGCTGGGATTTAGTGTTCAAAAGATGAATGGAAGAACGAAGGGCAAGCATGTCGTAAATGTACGAAGGTTTTTTAGACTTTAAGGATTGGAATAGAAAGGAACCAAGGAAGTATTGTCGCCGGAAACTTGGATAAAGCCACCTCAACTCGGAATACCAGCAAGTGATGTGAGAACGCTTGGGGATCCCAAAACTGAATCTTATAAAGGAGTTCATTAATAATTTTAATTTGTTTATTACCAATATGAAATGTATACAAAAGGTTTCATAGCCGAGACGATTTTTTTCTATTCATAATTGTTATTCTTAATGGACATAGCCCCATAATAAAGTGGGTTTTTTTCCTATTCTATCCCAAGGAAAAAATAAAATAGTATATGTGACTTTTTTTTTTTTTTTTTTTTTTTTTTAAATCAATTGTGGAGACACTGTCCTAATTTATTTTCGGACGCATAAAAACACTTCGCTTGCTTGCGATGTGAGCACCTTACGATTTGATGTGCTGCTTACCCCTGACACTTTATAATACTAACTTGAAATTTATACATAAAAAGCAAAAACTCAATGTGACCTGTTTGAGAGGCAGAACTGTAATGAACCTTCCAAGATAGATGAGGAGAAACAGGCAACCCTGCACCACTCTTATTGGCCCTGACCAACCACACCTCCCTCCTTCCACTTCTTCTTAGGTGCCATTAGCCAGCGCTCAGACTATAGGAGCTGAACTGAGCTAATTTACCCGTTTTTTTTATTATAATAAATATATTCATATTAATTAATTTATAAGGGTTATGATCTTAAACTACAACGAATTAGGTACTTAATCCAAATAGATCTTCCAATATCTACATTACAAAATACTGAAATAGTTAATATTGATTGACTCACTTTTGCACCGTTTTTAAATTCGGTTTTGCACTCGTATGTAAAACATGTCTATACTTTTCAGGATCACTGAAGAAAAGCAATGTTTCTTAATCAGCCTAATTGTCCATAGGTCAAATTAAATCAATTTGAAGTCAATCTACAGAGGCATTATTAGCAGCATTTGGTGGTTGCATTTGATCCTGTTATTGGTAACAAAGATTGAAGTACCAACAATCTGACGCTCAGTCTTTTGGCTGTATGTTAATTTCGTTATTCGAGGAAATCAAATCAGAGGAAGTATGGTTAGATTTTCTCACATAATGGAAAGTTCCACTAAATGAATGTAGGAGAGATAGTAAAATTTTAAAAATTCCACCCATGGTAGTAGACTTCAACATACTTTTAAATCGTTGGATTAGAAAAAGAATCAGATGATCTAAAATTATCAATCATATTTTTAGTAGTTTTTTATTATATTTTAAAGTATTTCATCCTAATAGTTGATAAATCTTAGAATTTCTGAAATGGTGCTTTTTGTTCACATTAAATAAACGGGGTATTTCAACGGAAACCTCAACAGCGGACACTAAGCCGAATTATCATACAACTACATTAAAGGAGGATCGAAGAACTTACATGAACAGGCTTTTAGGATTGATCAAGAACAAGAAGTGAATTTGTGTTTTTGGAATATCATCAGAAATAGCCAACAGAACTTCCTGCTCGAGGAATACATTCAATACAGACCGTAGATGTGCATAATGAGGGTCTTCGGGCCTGCATAAAATCGAGGGTAAAAAGTGCATATCGACCGGGCTAGTTTGTCGGTCATTGCCCGACTTATCTTCCTTATAATAAAGCTGGAATAAGGTTATTTTCTGTTTTTATGAAGAAAGATAATTTTTCTTACTTTTGGTTTAAAATACAGTAGAGTTGTCTTTTTTATTTCTTTGTTGACTCATATATTCAATAATTATTATAAATACTTAGACTTACCGAAGTGATGAAACCGAATACTACTACGAAATAAGTAGGCAGGAAATTATTTTACGATTAAATACTCGAGAAGTAGCTGTAATAAAATATATATCATCTATTTCAACGAAAAATTTAAAATTTAGGTATTAATCGGAATCTTTCATCCACTTAAGCAGGATTACTTGACAGAAATTTGAACTACCTTCGAACGCGTTTCCATCAATCAAGTTATCTAGACAAGATAAACTGGTTAGATAAGGATTATGTTGGTCTAAAGTTGACACTAAATGTGATTATGTTTTGGATGCCAGTAGATTCATGTTATCAAGTCGGTATTTACAGCTAGTGATAAGTCAGCTCATATTCTAACAGAAACAATTAGGTTTGTAACATCAAACCAATTTGATTATCTACATTAGATCAGAGAAACAAAGAAATTGTTTCATTTTTTTTTTTTTTTTTTTTTTTTTTTAACTATTTATTGATATTTACAACTGTTCACATCATATACAAGTAAATAGAAGGAAAATTATTACAATGACATGTCAATAACATGTAAAGAACTATTTATGTAGAACCTCTGCTGTTCTACGACTCGTAGGATTATCAGGAACTGAGTGTGAGGCGAGTTGGGAGACTAGTGGATTCGAGTGGGTATGGAGTTTACTGCGAAAGGACAGGTATCGGGTTTGGGCCAAATCAGCAATACATTGAACATTAGGATCTTTATCAATAACCTTGTTAGTGACATAATAAGGAGCATAGAGGATTTTCGAAGGATTTTGGATTGTAATAGAGCGAGAGCCCGTGAATCCCAGACCTTCGTTATTTTATAAAACATGAAAAATGGTCGGTGCATGCTCCCAATAGAGGTAAGAACGATGGGCCATGGATGAAGTTCGGGTTATCGTGGCCTTGGCAGGTAAACGGTGCTAAAGGTGTGTAAAATACCAGTCTACTATCGTCAATCATAAAGCGTGATTTTTTTATATTTCCTTCAGAAATGTACTTACGTTAAAGTATAAAAGCTGATTTTTATATATATTACTCGGGCAACGATTAGATGATGTTTACTCATCAGCCAGACACTTACCATCGTGGCAACCCCTTCCCACACACCCTTAGTGCTCATTTATTTGTAATTGTACTTACGTTATAGTATAAAAGCTGATTTTTATATATATTACTCGGGCAATGATTAGATAATGTTTCCTCATCAGCCAGACACTTACCATCGGGGCAACTCCCTGCCAGACACATACCATCGTGCCAACCCCTTGCCAGACACCCTTAATGCTCATTTATTTGTAATTGTACTTACGTTATAGTATAAAAGCTGATTTTTATATATATTACTCGGGCAATGATTAGATGATGTTTCCTACTCAGCCAGACACTAACCATCGTGGCAACCCCTTGCCAGACACATACCATCGGGGCAACCCCTTGCCAGACACCCTTAATGCTCATTTATTTGTTATTGTACTTACGTTATAGTATAAAAGCTGATCTTTATGTATATTACTCGGGCAATGATTAGATAATGTTTCCTCATCAGCCAGACACTTACCATCGGGGCAACTCCCTGCCAGACACATACCATCGTGCCAACCCCTTGCCAGACACCCTTAATGCTCATTTATTTGTAATTGTACTTACGTTATAGTATAAAAGCTGATTTATATATATATTACTCGGGCAATGATTAGATGATGTTTCCTACTCAGCCAGACACTAACCATCGTGGCAACCCCTTGCCAGACACATACCATCGTGGCAACCCCTTGCCAGACACCCTTAATGCTCATTTATTTGTTATTGTACTTACGTTATAGTATAAAAGCTGATCTTTATGTATATTACGCGGGCAATGATTAGATAATGTTTCCTCATCAGCCAGACACTTACCATCGTGGCAACCCCCTGCCAGACACATACCATCGTGGCAACCCCTTGCCAGACACCCTTAATGCTCATTTATTTGTAATTGTACTTACGTTATAGTATAAAAGCTGATCTTTATGAATATTACTTGGGTAATAATTAGATGATGTTTCCTCATCAGCCAGACCGTTCTGACAGTTCCAACACCTTGCCAGACAAGCATGTAGGGTAGTAGCGAGCGCGAGGCAAGATACATATGGCTGGGTGGGAGTGAGATAGTGAGTGATGTCTGTCGCGATCCTTTACCACGCTCTTGTATTTTACTGCACATGTATTGTTTATTACTCCGTTGATTTATCGTGACTTATATAAATACCTGAACTTTTTAATAAATCTTTATTTTCAAATATTTCCCTTTTTAGCTTACTATCATTTAGTGAGACTAAGATAGGAGCCCTTTCCAATCCTGTAACAATTGTTCACAGTGTAGGCTGCTGGGATTTCTAAATTAATACTACCAAATATAGTTATTTTATCCAATGCATTTTCGTCCTAACTTTTAGGAGTATCATGCTTTCAGAAATTATTTCTACAAAGCTGTCGTTTCAAAAATACGATTTATTCTTCTAGTCGGTATTTTTTTCTTCTAACTGTTCGGGTATTTTCTTAACTACATCTAATTCTTTTCTTTAATTGAATCTCCCATGAGTTCGTTATTCACTTTCAACTGCAAACTGTCTTAGGTATTATAACTACTTCAAACCATTATACATTATTTTTAACTACTTTCAATCCCATTAACTTTTATACGTTTTTACAGAAACTGACGAAGAAAAAGACCAAGACATCGAATGGAGTAACAGTGACGAAGATAATATTGATTAGAATGAATGAAATGATATTTAATTTTTATAATATAATATATAATGTCATTTATCTATTTTTCATCATTTATAATAATATCAACTTGAAACGTCATTAATTTTTTTTTCAATAAATTGTTGAGTATTATCTCATTTAATTTTTTTATAACTTTTACCTTTACATTACCTCGCGCTCGCTACTACCCTACATGCTTGTCTGGCAAGGTGTTGGAACTGTCGGAACGGTCTGGCTGATGAGGAAACATCATCTAATTATTACCCAAGTAATATACATAAAGATCAGCTTTTATACTATAACGTAAGTACAATTACAAATAAATGAGCATTAAGGGTGTCTGGCAAGGGGTTGCCACTTTTATTTATTTATTTCCCTTCCTTGCCTCTCGGCTACACGGGTTTTGCAGGGATGGCTTGTAGCCATCACTGCTGGTTTTAACAGTTTAACATAACATTTCAATATTACTTTTAACATTGCAAGAATAAATTTTCTTAAACATTTAACAGAACATTTCAATATTACATTTAACATTTAACATTTCAAGATTACACTACACGTTTAAAGTAACATTTAATATTTAAAATACATTAAACGCTTTACATAACTACATACTTGTGTTTAATACAATATACCTTATATCTAATACAACAACCTATATTTAATACAGCATACTATATTAAACTTAACTACTAATACAAACTACTAATAAAACTACTAATACAAACTACTAATACAACATACTATATTAAAATTAACTACATACTAACTATAACATACTATAATACATAATAATAACTACATAATAACTATAACATACTAATTTAAAATAACAACATACCTATATCAATTTTTTTTTTTTTTTTTTTTTTTTTTTTTTTTTTTTTTTTTTAATTTTACGTTTATATAGGCATTATTCGGTGATGGGGTTGTCGTCAGCATCATTCCTGTCCAGGATTCTTTCTGGGGCGTGGCCCCTTCTTCCTAGGTTGAAGTGCTCTACCCCCACTTCAGTTTTCCAACCATACACAAAACTTTTGTAATACGGGTAGTTGTCAGCTGATACTAGTTGAGGGAAGTCACTCTCCGTTAGAGCATACAGCCCTGTTTCTCTCTGTAGCTTGGCTCTCAATGCCTCAAAGGCAGTGCATGAAATTACCACATGTTCAGCGGTTTCCGGTACACCACAGCTGGGACAAAGCGGGTCAATATTTTTACCATGTTTCTGGAGCTTGGCTCGAAAGCCCCCGTGCCCTGTAAGAAACTGTGAGATCCAGTAATCCGGGAGTACCCAAGTTGCTTGAAGACGTGACCTAACAGTGGGGAAATATTTTCTAAGAGTAGCCCCTTTCGGGGTTGTTACCCACCGCCTGTTCCATTCTTCTATCGTGTACTCTCGGATTATCTCCAACCATTTCCTTGGATTTGCGTCGATCAGAGACCGGAGATTATTTGGTAGTCCCACCGAGCCTTCCCTTTTCATATTAAATTTAAAGCCATCTTCTTGCAGTACAAGATCAAGAGGTACCCCTCCTGCTAAGACCTGGACCCCCTCATGAGACACTGATCGGTACGCCCTGGTGACTCGCAGCAGAGAATTACGCTGAATTGTTGCCAGCCTACTCATCTGTCTGCGTGAGAGATTTTGGTACCAGGCGGGAGATGCATACCGTAGGATACCAAGTATCACTCCTTTATATATCGCCATCGTAGCTGGGTATCTGAGGCCCCACAAGGCGCCCCCTAACCTACTGAGACAGTTCAATGATAAGGCCGTCCTATTGGCAAGGTGTTCCAAATGAGGCGTTACATCAAAATTCCTTCTTATTTTCACACCCAGGTAGGTGACAGTCTCAGTTGGACGTATTCTTTCTCCTTCAATTCTAATAATAGGGTTAGGCCTACACTTATTTCCTTTCAGAAGAATGGCCTGTGTTTTTGCAGCCGCCATTTTCATCTTCTGTTTACTGCACCATCTACTAACTAGGCCAGCACATCTTTCAGCTTCTTGCTTCAATTGGACTATACTGTTAGCAGACACCACGACAGCCAGATGGAAGGGGTTGCCACGATGGTATGTGTCTGGCAGGGGGTTGCCACGATGGTAAGTGTCTGGCTGATGAGGAAACATCATCTAATCATTGCCCGAGTAATATACATAAAGATCAGCTTTTATACTATAACGTAAGTACAATAACAAATAAATGAGCATTAAGGGTGTCTGGCAAGGGGTTGTCACGATGGTATGTGTCTGGCAGGGGGTTGCCACGATGGTAAGTGTCTGGCAAGGGGTTGCCACGATGGTAAGTGTCTGGCTGATGAGTAAATATCATCTAATCATTCCCTGAGTAACATATATAAAAATCAGCTTTTATACTATAACGTAAGTACATTTCTGAAGGGAATATAAAAAAAATCACGCTTTATAATTGACGATAGTAGACTGGTATTTTACACACCTTTAGCACCGTTTACCTGCCAAGGCCACGATAACCCGAACTTCATCCATGGCCCATCGTTCTTACCTCTATTGGGAGCATGCACTGACAAATTTTCATCTTTTATAAAATAACGAAGGTCTGGGGTTCACGGGCTCTTAGTCTATAAGGATTGGATTCGAGAAGAATTGGAAGGTTTAGTGGAGCCCCAAAGCTCAACTCCGTATTTCAAATTGGTCTAATTTCTGTCATATAAATAAGTCTTTTGTAATTTTTGGGAGATTTGAACGTTTGTCTAGTAAATGTTGGAATAGTCGGAAACGACGAGCAGTTTCTTTTCTTTTAAATAATAAATAATAATAAATAATTCAAAAAGAGAACCTTGTTCAACTGAAGCAAAAAAAAAAAAAAAAGTAGAAATAACTATTAATAACTGACTAAAATAAATTTTAAAAATTATGGACTAGATTAGACTAAATACAATTTATAAACGAGAGGTTTTTTAGCACTTTTGCTATGTGATCGTATGATCTTTGGATATTGCCTTTGCAAGGAGATTCACGATATCTTTAGCTATATGTGACGCTCTAAATGTCATTGGTTATCGATATTGCTGTCGTTCGTATATTTACCTACCGTCTATTCAGAAATATTTATTTATATATCCAGACGTCGAAGTATATATTTTCAATCGGTGGATTGCCTCATCCATTCGCCCTAATCATTGCAAGGAAGAAAGTTTGTGATCACTAACCACGAAAATTACTGAACGAATCTGTTCAAATGTTAACCACATCATCTTTATAGTTTAAGGAAGGTTTATCAATAATAGAAATCTACTGGTTTTCAATTAACTTTAAAAAAGCAAAAATATGTGGATAACATTGAAGTTTTAAAATTGACCGATTGGTGGTTAGCGCTACTTTGAAATTGAGTTTACAATGGTAAAACTACCGTACCAAATTTTTGCTATATAATTTTCATTGGTCTAATAAAATTTGCAATAGTAAAAATTGAACTCAGAGTTGAGGGTCAGTATGGACATGCACATGTGACTATGTGAGAAAATCAGTTATCCGGAAGATGGAGCAAAGGTACTCCGAAAAATGTTGAAGAAAATAAAAGATAAATAGGAGTTATGCCTTTAAAATGAAAAATTTAAAATTAAATCTCCTTCAATAAAATAGTTTATAGATGTCTAATTATGCTTTTACATAATGCTCAATTGCATCCTTCAATGCAAGATGCTTATCGATAAACAAATAAAACTTCAATTATAACTTAAGTCCTTTACTTCTAATACGGGTGAAGCCGCGACAGAGGATGATACTTAAAATATGAAAATTATTATTATTGTAAATAGGTAAAAATGGTTGCTAAGAATAAAGGGTAAAACTACATGTGACAAGGTCATGGGAACGCCCCAGTAAGAAGCAATCTGGGAGTCACACCGGCCAAACAAATAATAGAAGAAAGAAAACATCGGTGGTATTAAAGGAGGTAACGGTTCGGATCGGCGACACCACCAAACTAGGTTGACCCGCGCTACACCGACCAGTTCGATCCTTACGCTTCACTTCATGTTTACATTTTTCGATAGTTCATTCCTATAACCTCACATGTAAACAATCACTTCTACAGTTTCAACTTGGATTGTGTTTTTTAGTTTGTTATATTGATATTTAGACTTCTTAAATGTAAATAAGTGAAACAGAAGTTAACAAAATGAGTTTCATAAAGGATTAAGTGTTTTATGAATTCATGTTTTCTTATTTCATCTAAGCTTATGTGTAAAAGTGTTATAAAACTTAAGAAGATTAATTTGTACATGGATTTGGTGTTTTACATATTTATATTTGTTCTATCAATTTAAGTGATAAAATTTCAGTATACATATTTTGTGAATGGATTCTTTGTCATCCATATTACTTTTTGTGCTAAAGTGAGACAGATTGTATAATTAATTCAATAAAACATATCAGTTTATAAATAAATGTGAGAAAGTATATCACAGGTTTTTTATGTTTTCTTATTTCCACTTCCCATGAGAAAATATAGCAGAAATTAACATCATCACTTTCAACTAGGATTCTGTCTTATATTATATAATGGCTTATAACATGGAGAATTGATAATGTGAAAATAATCACAGATTAAGAGGTAAATGACACATTACTATATAATTGTAGAACTATTGGTATAATGTTATATATTAATGTGTTTTTAAAAAAAAAAGAGAAGCCTGATGATGGAACATTATCTCTGAAACATGTAGCTACAAATTTTAAATAAATAGGAGTTATGCCAAATAAATACTTAAGGATTCTGTCTTTTTTATATTTATAATTTGTTATTTTCACTTCTTTGACAGAAAGTTCATCAGGAATTAACTTTACTGGTGGTTCAGTAGTATATTAATTGTTGATTAAATTAATATTAATTCAAAATTGATTTAGTGTCTTATATTTCGATATTTTCTTATTTCCACTTCATAATTTCCTTATTTCTCATTTTAATATTAGAAGGTAAACAGAAGTTAATATTACTTTGAATAAGGATTTAGAGTTTCACAGTAAATGTAGGAGAATAACCTTTCCCTTCTAAAAGCAGCGACTAGAACATCGAAATAAATCGGTACAAGGTTAGAATCGATAAAAGGTATTCTGAGCGGGTTTAGGGGTTGATGTCGCCGATCCGAACCATTACCTTAAAGGAATATAGGAATATGAAAATAATGCCTAAACCATTTGTCAGGAAGTAGTGGACAGAAGAAGGCCCACAGGAAGGCTCAGAAACGGTTTGAATGGCGCTGTCAAGGAAGCATTTGACAGGAGAGGTTTGGGCTACTACAGGATCCAGATAAAGAGATTAGGCTCTATATACAAGCTCCTCGCCCTGCACCACGGTAAAGGAGGACTTGGTAAGAAGAATAAAAAGAAAATTTAAATTTACAATAATTGGATTGCTAACGAGGTTATTTACTTAAATTAGTAATTCAGTGAACTTTAATTAGATTTATTTCCGATCTACAGCAATATTATTATGAGCAAAATAGTGTATTTTTGTAGATCTTTTTGCACTTAATAATACCAAAAGAAAAGCAAGCAAACATTTTAGGAAGAGCGGGTTTTTCCGCTTGAAATGACGGTAGCGTCATCTTCTAACGTAATGCCTAATTCTATGGACAGTCCGTCATAGTGACCTTAAATGAAGATAACCCATTCGAGCTAGTTTCCGGACAAAGACGGCACCTTAAGGTCGAAAGAGACCCTTAAGGTCGCAAGTCAAAAAAAAATTAGTGATATCACACCTATCAAAAATAGTTATCAACCTTTGATTAACATAACTGAAGACTCATAGCCAACCGATAATGCTAGAGCGCAAACCGTTATTGCTAGGCCTCCACCTATCCATATAAATGATGTGAAATATTACACAGCCCTTCTTTCATTCCTTCATAACGAAGCAGGTCCTAACAGCTGTGGGCTCAAAACTTCAATGAAACGTATGAGCGTTTACCCGACTACTGCAGACATATACAGAAAAAAAAAATAAACTAATGAATAGCTTAAGACGATGAAGAGCGAACTTTCACACATATATGATAGAACCCCTCGAGTTGTAGATATCATTAGACAAGAGACATAAGACATTGGAGGCAACCAATATAGTAAATGCTGTTTCAAGATTTAAAACACCTCTCCCTATGTTCTTTGTAAACGTGACTAAGGGAACTTTCAATAAAAAAATATTCGACATAGAAGTTCAATAAATTATATAATACAAACGGTTACAAAATTAAAATCTCAAGGTGATTAAAACGAATTCCATGTTATTAAATAATTATAACACTATGCTATTGATAGACAATTTAGGGAGTTTATACTGTATATATTGTATGGTCCTGAAATCAATGCTGGCTTTCATATTTTTTGTTAAATAATCTCTCTAGGTAGCTGTTTACGTTTGACGGATTATTTGTTTGAATAGATGTCTTCATTTTATAATCCTCTTCTAAACGAAAATGTTGGTTCGCCTCTGTAGCATGTCAATGCTTGTAAATGGTTTGTATTAAGATGTCAAAGCATGATTTTCACCTAATTTTGTTTTATGAGTTTAAACTCGATACGAAAGGGGCCCAAACGGCCAGAAACATTAATAAAGTCTGGGGTGATAGCACGGTTAATGCACCGATCAACAATGGTTTGAAAAAGCCCTGGAGAAAGATTTTAGCTTTGAAGACAACAATGTCTTAGAAGAGCTCAAGGAAAGGAGTAAAATATTCTGTGAACTTTTATTAGATTCAGCCTTACCTCAATGCAATTGGAAAGCTGAAAAAGTTCGAAATTTGAGTACAGTATGCGTTACCTGTTTTTGTTTTTTTTTCTCACGAAAATTATTTGAGCTTTTCTAAATACTGGACAATTGTTTCAGATACCAAATATTTCATTATACATTTGTAAAAATTCGATAGAAACTACGTTTGGGAATTCGTTAATACCAAAGACTCAAACTTCTATTTGCAGGGCATAGTTATTAACTCGTTGGCAGAAATGTAATGTGAGTAATGGAGATAATCGGATTTATAAAAAAAATGTTTAGTTATTTTTTTTATATTTTGAAACCAAAAAATCTACATTAATTACTGTAAGCTGAGATGTTAGATTTTGCCATTTCTTAGATTTAGCCTACAAATTACATTTTGTTTAGCGATCCACACTTCTCTTCAAAGCTGTTGTTCTACTAAAGAACACCTTGATTAAGACAAGGCTGAAAAAGTGTAAACATAAACTAGTTTGGAATTAGCATCCAAACACTAACAGATTGTTTAAACGAAACTGAACTCTAAAAATATTTTCCTCTTGCGTCAGTTCACGGCTAATTTAAACGATAACTATCGACAGCAGAATGTTTTTCCGTTTTTTTTCCTTTATGATCATCATTATCATTGATTTACCACCATAATCTGGCACCTCTACTCTGTGAAATAGAAACAATTTTATTATTCTTCGAGGAAGGAATATTTTAAAAAAAAATGTTCCAATTCTGATTTAATTTAATTTAATCTTATATAATTTAACCGTCCTTTCTACCATAGTTGGATGCAAGGTACCCTAACATTAAAGTCTAATTTGTAATTTTGAGTTTTAAAGTCTTAATTTTGACTAAAACTAAAACAGAATGTGAACAATTTTTTGGGTATTCAGCTCTTTAAAGATCTACTTGGATGGGGTTTACTGCATTTATAGCGATGCCTCAACACGATATGATGACATTGTTGAATTTCCTGAAAATAGGAAAATCAGTATTCATTCTAGAACATATGGTTAGATCCGAAAATATTGTATTGTCTTTTAAATATTTTTAACTAGTCCAGTCGATCTAGACCAAAAATGGGCAATCAGAGGAACTGAAAATACTAGTTCCAATTTTTCTGGAATGTGTAGGGGATGGTCCCCTGGACAGGAACAAATAAAGTCTCTTCAAATCCCGGTGCCGCTGGGGGTGGTTTAAATTAAAGTGGGGGTTTTAAATATTCCATTTTTATGTTTTTCTCTTATAACTCGAAAACAGTGCGTTTTTTTAAAAAAAATTTTCAGTACAAAATTAAAACTTATTTAATTTGCTGTAAGTTTGGTCATACACATTTTTACGAAAAACTGGACCGTTTTCGTGCTACCGGCTCCGTAAAAGTTGTAATTTTTGAAAAAAATTGTTTTTCACTCCTGTTTTTTGTGTATTTTTGTCTTATAGATCCTTACTCGTTCATTTTAGAGGAAAAGGGTAAAAATTTTACAGCATTAAATTTCCTATAAGAATAAATATCAGATGTTAATTTATATTGATCACGTTGCAAATTACATTAAGATGTAAATAAAATTAAAGATTCAACGAAAAATCTTGATTTCCCAATTAAATGTTGATGTTCCATTCCACGGAAACATAAACAGCTGAAATCTATAAAACTGCTAAATTACACTCGGTAGGTAAAAATGACTTAATCGTGTGCGTCTTTAAAACTGACTCAAACTCTTCATCAAGCATTTCTCCGAGAAAACACTAGTTTCTTAAAACTTGAAAATGGAACATTTAAAGCCCCCCTTCGCCCCCAGCAGCACCGGGGCTTGAAGGGACTTTATTTGTTCTTGTTCAGGGGACCATCCCCTACACATTCCTGAAAAAAAATTGGAACTGGTATTTTTAGTTCCTCTGATTTTCCTATTTTGACTGGACTAAACTGTAATTTTAAAAACCTGGAACATATTTATTAATAAGGTCATTATAAAATATTTATTTTTTTGCAAACGTATGTATGTCATTTGGCTATGGGTCTCTAATTTTTTTTAATAAAGATTCCAAAATGAGTATTCATTCATCTTTGTGATTGCCTCATAACTAAGTCCATTAGACCGACCCAAATAAAGAGGAAAAAAAATTAACATTTCAGTAATACCATAACCGAAAATTCAAAAATACACTTAACACACAAAATGCAATTAACAGACTTCTCATTACTAGCACAGAAATATGTCAATACTATATTTACTATTTATTTATTTTTTTTTATCTCATGTAACTTTAACTTAATTAAATGTTTACAAGTCAACTCAAAAATTTAATATTAAAGTATATATGGTTCCGCATAAAATTACTACACATTTTTGGGAAATTAATTTGAAAGGGTGAGAGACTTGAGTTGATAGCCTGGAAAACTTCCCTTAAGAGCTCTCACAGAGTAACAATATTAACGCTAACTCGATTCTAAGGAAACTAAGAGTAAAAGTTTTCAGTCTCTGGGGGAAAAATTTATTATCTTGTAAAATTGCCTATTCTATATCATTTATCAAAAAGATCTAAAAACGTCATAACCGGTATTTAATGTTTAGTTTTTTTGCATTTAAGCTGTTTATGAAATGTTGTAACAATATTTTCTTAAGCTTATATAGCTGATAAATTTAATGTTTATAGTAGCAAATGCAATGTTTCGAGCTCAATTATTAAAAATTATTCTATACCAAAAGGTAGTCCGATAGTATTTTATATATGAATGGATTAAAATAACAGCTTAGAATTTAACGTAATAAATAACATATATAACGAATGAAGAACAATCAACTATTAATAGGTTATTGCAAAAGAAACCTTTATTAAGCTGCCTGTCTTTCAACCTAGGTCTTCTTTTAGGCTATACCTACCAATAAAACAAATGTGACCAAACGATAAATATCTAAATTAAATTATTTATGATTGTCACAAGTTTCAAAAGTGTTTCGTAATTAAGTATGACATAATGTTTAAGTTTATGCTGTCCGTCGTAAACCTACGAACTCCTGCCCTACAGTATCCTTTAATAACATTATACTTATCCCAGTTGAACAGATCCGCTATCCAGGACTCCAACTAGAAAAACGTTTATCTTGGAGTCCACATACCAGACTAAAACGACAGGAAACTGCTCGACGTTTTCGACTACTCCATCATTTACTGTACAGACGTTCAAACCTACCTATTAATTAAAAAAGGCTTATTTATATGACAGTTATCAGACCTATTTGGACGTAGGGAGTTGAACTTTAGGGCTCCACCTCATCTGGGATCAAATCCTTGCTATCCAAAATCCCTCAAAAAATTCTTAATGCTCCTTACTTTGTCACAAAGAAACTTATCCATAAAGACCTTAATGTTCCATATGTTACTGATTTAGCCCAAACCAGATACCTATCCTTTCATAGTAAACTCCATAACCATTCTAATCCACCGAGGTGTCTGAAAAAAAGCTGGCAGAGAGAACTTCTTATATAGAATTTTTTTTCTTTTTAGTAAGTGGTTTTTCACATGTTATTGACGTCATTGAAATAATATTCTTAAATTTACTTATCGCACATTTTTATACAGTTGTAAATATCAATAAATAGTTGTGTTTTTTTTTAATTTTAATTATATTATTTGGTAAGGACATTTATTATAATATAATGAAAAAAATGAAGAGAAAATAAAATCCCTTAATAAAAAATCTATTTAAAAAATGTTAATTTTTCTTTCTTTTTTTTTTTTTTTTTTTTTTTTTTTTTTTTTTTTGTGGCAATGTTTCATGGTTAAGCCATATTTTCAAGCCCTGGAATCAACTATAACAATAAATATGTATCTAATATATATATATATATATATATATATATATATATATATATATATATATATATATATATATATATATATATATATATGTTATGTATATTTCATAGAGCTGTGGGGTTTCACAAAATCATAGAAATCTTCTCGTATTCAGTCGCTCCAATTCTCAATCCTTCGTAAAATGGTTTATGCTCTTTACTATGTCACAAATGAACTAGTCCACAATGGTTTTAATACTCCGTATGATACTGATTTAGCCCGAACCAGATTCCCTCCTAAACTACATACGCCCTCGTTTTCCAACTTGCTTCTCTTCCATTCCTGATTCTTCCGTGGCGTTTAAAAATATAAGATGGGCTCAGGGAATTTTATTGACATAATATTTGCACCTATGTTTGAGACAATTTGATGTTCTTGTTTATACTGAATTATAAAGAGGTATAATAAATTCATTTTATCTGTCTAATGAATCAGGAATCTGGAAAACCTAATATTCTGGTGACAATTATAATAAAATGGATAGAACTACAGTTAAAGTGAGTTTGAATGAAAATATAAAAAAAATCATTTATTTATTTTCATTTGCCATAAATTATGCGTCTTCGTTGATCATGTGATTTGAACATACGTAACACATTTAGAATCATTTTAAAAACTTTGGGATATACAGTTTGTACTTGGAGTTATTAGAGGAGTTTTGAATAACTCCAAAGTTCTGCTACGTATGTTCAGACAGGTCTCATTACAGTGCTGTAGGAAAGTCCTTTGTTTTGTAAGTTGAGTAGAGATCTGTCACCAAGCAGATCTGAAAGTTATTGTTTCATAAATTTTCTTGTCTTCAAAGCCTGAGCTTATGTTGCAGCTTAGTCTTTAATATAACTATTCTTTGTCCTTTTTAAAGCTATTTGTTATCTAGAATAGAGATTTATCGCTAGGGTCCCTTTTCCCCGGAAATTTTAAACGCAATTTCTCCCTTCGACATACCTACTATTCCCAATATTAAGAAGAGAACCACTATTCGTCGACGCAAAGCAGCCTCATTACCAGAATACCACGCAAGGTTCAGTTGACCAAGTCGCTTGTCTAAAGTGTTCTCAAGACTAGAATTAAAAAACAAAAAGACGTCTAGAATTTTCCTGGAGTAACAGAGAGCAGAGATACCTTGACTAATGGCCTTGAAAAATGGAAAATTTGACACAGACAAAGATACAATTCATCATCAGACTATAATGACCAGTTTTCTGCTGAATTTCTGAAGGATCTCTTATATACATACATATATGTATATATATACACTTGGCAAAAAAAGTCTGGAAACACCAAAATTTTACACTTATGCTCCACCTGTCTAAAATAGGCTCCCGGAGTGAAACTACTTTTATTTAACACAACAAACATTAATCTTCAATTTTATCATGATATAGTATTGAATAAATATCAACAACAGTCAACAGAAAAAGTTGAAATTAAAAAACATTACCATTATAGCTGCAAAAGTCTGCAAACACTTGTGTAATGATGAAAAACAAAACATTTCAACAATAACAACTGATTATACTCGCTATGGGCTTTGAGAACCAAGTTCTGAAACAAAGTCTTATGATCAGAAATCTTATTAGTCTGTGATTAGCATTCATCATTATGGAAGTGCCAAAAGCCATTCGCGAGTTAATTGTTTCCTGACGAAATCAAGGCAAAACTGTGATGAAAATTGGGAGGACTGTTAATAAAAATGAAGGTACAATATCTAAAATTATTAAAAGATATCAAGAATTAGGCTGTGAATCCAGCAGATCAAGGATCAAATAATAAATAAATTACTCAACCAGAAAATTTTAAAAACTGTCCGTGACAAACCGTTTACTTAGCGACAATTGGTATAAACTTGTCTCGCGAGTATGCTGCAACAGTTACCTCCCAAACTGTGAGGAACAAGTTACGGGAAGGTGGTTGTTTTTTTGGTGAAATACCCAGGAAAAAAAAACATTCATTAGCAAGTTAAATCGTAAGTGTCGTTTGGAATTTTCATTTTTATATTTAGTTAAAATAAATGTTTAATGTTTGTTGTGTAAAATAAGAGCAGTTCACTATGGGAAATAGCCTATTTTTTAGACAGGAGGAGCATAAGTGTAAAACTTTGGAAGGTGTTTCCAGACTTTGCCCAGTGTATATGGATATATTTCTTGACTGTAACTATTAGATGTTTAATAAGATTCTTGAGGATCGGTCAATAAAATAACAACTTATTTTGGCGACGTTTCGAGACTATATTGTTCTCATAATCATGCCCTACAGTAAAAAACAGGTTACAATAAAATTATATAAATCACACAGATTATTTCAAAACAAAGTTAGTGACAATGTAAATATATAAAAACATGCGTTAGAATATATACTACATATAATTACAAAATAGGGAGGAGTATGAAACTACTTAAATGTTACTGGTGTTACCAATAGTGCATTTACCAGTAACATTGTAAGTAGTTTCATACTCCTCCATATTGATGAGGCATGATTATGAGAACAATATAGTCTCGAAACGTCGCCAAAATAAGTTGTTATTTTATTGACTGAACCTCAAGAACCTTATTAAACATCTAATAGCAACAATCAAGAAATATATTCATATATATATATATATAGTTATAGAAACCCAGTGGTATTAAGGAATAATAAATAAATGTACACTATCCCCTCTCCTAGATAATTGTATAAAAGGGGCACCCCCACCTTCCTCGGGACACTCTGCCTCTACCCGTTATGATGTCAGTTTGTTCCACGAAGTTTTGTAATAGGCTTTAAGTTTGTGCTTTTGCTTGATATAATGTATGTACTTCAATAAAATCTCTTTTTAAAAACTCAGCCCCGCGAACATTTTATTTAGCTGGCGCCCGAACGGAGGGACATTTGGAAGCGTTAACGTAACTTCGCGGCAGTTCTATCTTATTTCAGGTACAGAACAGCGAGACCTCTTTCCACTGGCATGAGAAGATTGGGAGCTGAGTACTAATACATCAGCAGATCTTCAAGTCTTTGGGAGCGCTTTGGTATTCCAATACCTTAACCAGAAGGACCTTCAACCTCTTTGCTAAGGAATCGACGGGAAGGAGCTAAAGGAGGAAGTCATCGAGAAGACATCGAAGAAAACGAAGACATCGTTGTATCAAGAAAAAGTATAAGTATTTTATTTTAATTTTTATTTTTAAGTAATTTTGTAATTTAAATTTAAGTTAGTAATAAGTATAATAATTTAAATTTAGCATTTATCTTTATGAATGGTTTGGAAAAAAAATTAAGTAACTTAAAAATAACAGGTTCAACGTTAGTTAAAAAAGAAGATATTAATATGGCTCTTGAAATTAAAAATCACGATTTAGCATTAATCCCGGAATACGACGGAAATCCGTTACAACTAGTCGATTTTATCAGAAATAGCGAATTTTTATATAATTTATATTGTAAAGAGGACAATACTCATAAAAATACAAATCAAGCAAAATTAGTTTTAACAATTTTAAATAAATTAACAGGTAAAGCTAAAGTCGCCGTATACGACAAAGAATTTAATACCGTCAAAGAAATAATAAAATTCTTAAAAAGAAAATATCAGGACACGAGAACTAGGGAACAATTAATTTCAGAAATTTTAAATACGCGGACTTACCATAACGAAAACCCACTCGATTTCTTAGAACGACTGGGCCAAAAAAGATGCGATTTATACGCACGTATTTATTCAGACAATGAGATACTAAACAAACAGGACGAAATGTATAGGTATGACAAACAGATATCCCACCACGCAGTACATAGTTTACACCCAGCACTAACGGACTTCATTTACCATATAAAATTTGACTCATTAGAAGATTTAGAAGAAATACTAAGAAACAGCGCGGCTCACATCGTACATAGAATTTATGGCGATAAAAAACAGTATAAAAATAACCCAACTCAAAATAATTATAAAAAGAAAAATTTCGAAAATAATTTTAAAAACAAAGAGTACCGACCAAATTTTAACAACCACCATGATTATCAAAATTACCGACCCCATCAGTACCACCGCGAGCAATATACGTCGTATAATAATCCCCAACATTACCGACAGCAACAGTATCAGTATGAGCAAGGTCCAACCTCTAATTCTTATAACAATAACAACCAACATAACTTCCGGCCACAACAGCGAGCTATTGAATATACTACTCCGATTTATAATCAACCGTGGGACCCCCAGTCGCAACATAGATTTTTTAATAAACCACCCTCTAGAAATATTAGGCAAAATTACCAACAACCGCAAATAGATTCTAACACCGTTTCGATGAGAACTGTTTCTAATAGGGTTCATACAATTGAAGAAGACAAAGACGAAAAAATTAAATTATTGTTAGAGCGTATTGAATCTTTGGAAAAAAGACAGGATCATTTTTTAGAATTAGGCCCGAGCACAAGCAGACCTCCGGACCGGATATAAACAATTTAAATTCTAAACCGGATAAAGAAATAGATAACCAGGATAAACAAATAGAAATTCATGACTTAAACTTAAATAACGACTTACCAAATCTAATCGACGAAAAAAATGAAAAAAAACAATTAATCCGCGACGAACATATAAAATCGGAAATAAAA
Organism: Euschistus heros; assembly: GCA_003667255.2. Taxonomy (NCBI): domain Eukaryota; kingdom Metazoa; phylum Arthropoda; class Insecta; order Hemiptera; family Pentatomidae; genus Euschistus; species Euschistus heros. The sequence goes on along the minus strand of RCWM02000002.1, from coordinate 3,312,312 downwards.
GAAAGTTTTAAAAACTTAATTCGCGAAGAACATATAAAACCGGAAATAAAAGTAACTGTAGAGAATTCTGTAAACAATATTAAGAATGTGGAAGAAGCGTATAATTTAAAACCTGAAATAAAAGAAAGTGTAGAAAATTCTGTAAACAAATTTAAGAATATGGAAGACGACGAAAATTTAAAATACCAAAAACTTAAAGAACTTAATAAAAATAAAGAAACAGTCCGAAATGAATATCGTAATTTAAATAAAACAATAAAATCCGTTAATAAGTCACGGGAAGGAAACGAAAAAATTATAATTAGTAAAACTAAAGAAACAGAAGACTTAAACTCAAATATCGTGAAAGAAACGAACAATTTAAAAGCTTCAAAAAATAGTTTAAAAATAACTGTTGAAAAATTAAATAATAATGTAACAAAATTTAATAAATTGAATCGGAAGACATTAAAAGAAATAATAGCTTCAATTTCCATAAAAAGTAGGCTGGATCACTGCTGCAATAAGTTAAAAAATCTTAAAGCTCAACTAAATGTTGATTTAGGCGAGGAAGCAGTACAAAATTTTTTAAAAAGGGAATGGTAAAAATCAGACCAAATAAATCAAAAAATAATTTTCCGCTTTGGATTGTACCAAAAAAGATGTATAAATATAGGAAAAAACTAAGTAAAAATATTTAAATCGGATAATTTGTTGATTCTGGTAACTTCGAATTCAACATTAATACAATTTTTATTAATATTCATAATCATACCGATTATTAGTTTTCAATTTTATGTTTTAGAAGCATAGAGATTTAAACAATAGAATTAAAACGATTGTTTTTCAATCTGATAACTCTCTTAACTATTGTAATTTATATTCATACCAGTTTTTGCCTGTACTTAAATTTATTAATATTATCATTAATTATTAATAATACGTTTTAACTATTTCTGTAAAATTATAACTTTCTTATTTTCATTTAGATTGCAAAATTTAGTTTTATGTTGCTTCTCATTACGATGTTTCGTTTATAATTAATATTAATAGATACGTAATTCTGAAAAGAGCAATGGATTTCTAACAAATCAAAAAATCATTATTTAATTTTAATAATAATAATTAATTAATAATTTAATAATAATGATTTAGTTGATAATAATTATTTGTATGTTAATGTTAATTAGACTTTTAAAGAATGTATTTATATGATTATTACTCCGATAATAATGTTAACTTTCATATATGCGTTACTAGATACGTTTAGGATTAAACGGTTGTATTCGTTCTATTTTTAAGCTTCTATTATGCTTGCTGTTTAAACAAGTACATCGTATCGACGAAAACTAAAAGAATCTGTAAATTAAAATTATTATTTTACTTTGTTATTCTAACAATTCAACTTAAACAAACGAGGTATGATCATTTTATTTAATGTCCTGTTAATCACTAGAATCGAAATATTAAATATAAAGCTAAAAGAATAAACAATTTCACAGTTTTAAGCTTAAAGTTAAATTATGCATTTTAATCATCTTCGTGATTAAGTATTGTTATTTTTGGTTAAAAAGTTAATAAGTTTACATTACGTCTCGATCTTTATTTCTTGCTTATTTTTGTTTTTTTAGAAGTTGAATATAATTGTTATAAAACATTTTTATGCATTTATAAAATGAAGTTAGCGTTACAGATATTATATGATTTAAATGGTTTACACATCAAAAATTTAAAATAGACTTATCAGAATAATTTGGTTAATATTCATTCAAACATTAGAAAAAAATATCATTTTATCAGTTTTATAGTCAGACGGAATTTAAGTTAATGATAGATATTTTTAATTTTAGTAATGCACTGACTAACTACATGACTAAAATAATATTATTTTGAATTATACTAGTGAGTGGCTAGCTGAACTCGAACTCTTTGGGATTATTGAACAGAGTCCACTCTACCCTAAACGAATTATTGAGAATAATAGGAAAAGAAAAAGATAAATGTTCTATGCAGCAGAAATTAAGATTAGCGGTAATAGCGTACAATAATACCTTAAATAATAAATTAAAATTAACGCCCAATGAAATTACTTTCGGAACCTCCAGATTAGAGTCAGACGAAAACACCGACCTGACGGAACAATACGTATTAAAATATCACAAGGACCAACAGTTATTACATAAATTAATTAGATCCAAAATAAATGACGAAAAAGAAACAAGGACTGAAAAATTAAATAAAAATAGAGAAGACCCTTTGGATATTCAACGACAATTAGGAGATGTAGAATATTTAAAAAATACCCAAGCAAAAATAAAGAGTAGAGACAAATTTAAAAAAGTAAATGTACTAGTGAAAGATAAGAGACCGATTAAAACCCATATTGACAATATTAAAAGGCCCACTAGAAAAAAGAGGAAAAAGAAACAATATATTTCAGACGACGATAATGAATCCATTCGCGTGAATATTTCGGATGTCTCAGATAATTACGATTCAGACAGTGGTTCTGATTAAAACTATTTAATTTTATTTAAACAATATAAAAATGTTTTAAAAATCTTTTATTTTAAATATAATAAATGCAATGGTATTAGGAGTAATATTTATGTTATATTGAAGGAATTATCTGTATTAAATTGACAATGCTGTAGTTATTTTAATAAAGTCGGACTTTTGTATTTTGTTGTAAAATATTATATTCAATGTTAATAATGTAAAAGATCATTCAAATTATTATTTTATTTCACAGTAATATTCTGTCCGATTTATTTTGTAATTAATATCTTGAAATCACTATCATAAAGGATACTATTATTTTGTCTTGAAATATTATTTTGATTGATCATTGAAAAGTGTGTATTTTATTTTGAAATTATTATTAATTGTAATTATTGTAAAGGAGTGTTTGAATTATTATTTTGATTTAAAATATTATTATTTTAATTGAGTAATTTTGAAGCTAAAAGTATTATTTGCAATAGAGGAAACTAATTCAAAGACTCTTATTTTATTTGTCCTTTTGTTTAAATAATGTATAGATATGAATTGTTTAGTACTAAGAAATATCCTGTTATCTTTTAGTTATAAGGAAAATTGTACTTTAGCATGTAAGGAATTTTGTAATGTATAAACATTTTATAGTTTAAGCTTATTGTTAATATTAAGAGATGGGCAAGGTTTAATCCTTTTATTTTGCAAGTGTACAGATCCTGACTTCATAAACAGGAAGTTCAAAGTCTAATCCTTTTGTTTATAGGAAGCTGATAGTTGTATTTCAGTACAGAGTTTAATCTTTTTATTTAAAACTATAGTACAAATCCTAAACTTAGTACACAAGTTATAATCCTTTTATTTTTGTATAAACTTAAATTATAAGGTCCAATCCCTTTTGTTTATAGAATATTATCTATTGCAATGTTATGACTTAGTGTAAAAGGTATTGAGAAATGTATAAGGTCCAAACCTTTTATTTTTATTGTATAGAATCTTACCTATTTACACTAAGATATTTGTTCCATCGGAGACCTCGGAACTTGGGGGGGGGGAGAAGTTATAGAAACCCAATGGTATTAAGGAATAATAAATAAATGTACACTATCCCCTCTCCTAGATAATTGTATAAAAGGGGCACCCCCACCTTCCTCGGGGACACTCTGCCTCTACCCGTTATGATGTCAGTTTGTTCCACGAAGTTTTGTAATAGGCTTTAAGTTTGTGCTTTTGCTTGATATAATGTATGTACTTCAATAAAATCTCTTTTTAAAAACTCAGCCCCGCGAACATTTTATTTAGCTATATATATATATATCATCTTTATAATTTTTCATTCTATAATTCATACTAATTTGTTCTCCCTAGATGTAATTTATTTATTTCTGTACCTATTTGTTATTCTTAAGGGGTTATTTCCCAGAATAATATAATGTAGTTTTTCTGTTCTATATACGGTAAAAAGCGAAATATTTTTATTTTTATAACAAGGGTATTCTGCAATCCCTGTATTATTACCTCTCATCTCAGTTTATTAAGTTCTAAAAATAGCAGGTTTGCCGTTTCAATTCACTCTGAATATAGACTGAGTATTATCTGAAAAGACCTTAGAGAGTTTCATATTCTAAGGATTCTTGCTGAATTAGGAGTTCATTCTTCGTCCGTATTCTTGGAAAAGGTATAGTTATTATTAAAAAAGCACCCGCCCTCAACATTTTATATTCTTAGCTATATAATGATAGAAAGGAAAAAGTGAATTGATATAAAATCTTACTTGTGGAACTAATAGATGAGAATATTTTTTTTTTAATAAATAAAGAGATAAAATTATAATAAATTTGTTAAAGTGATTGAATTTCTTATTTGATTGAAAGCCTTTATATGTCTCTATCTAACAGGAGAATCTTCGGTGAAGTTCTTGAAATAAAATCATTAAATATTCGAGAAATCTAAATTGTCCAATTAATTGGATATATTAAGATTTGAGTATTTTTACAGTATACCATTTTTAAAGCAAATATTTTTATTTTATCTTTTTACGGCGTTGGTAATGGGAATAATGATTTATCCATTATTACAGTAAATACAAATACATACAAAAATAAAAAATATCTAAATAAATATAGAAAGCGCTATATTATACAATGAAATGTACTATGTGTCTCACTTCAACATTTTTTTTTTAACTGTTTTTGGATCTTTACAACTGTATACATATACAGTAAGTAATTTTGAGGAAATTATTACAATGACTTGTCAATTATGTAATGGAACATTAAGTTCTTTATGGATAAGTTTGTAGCCGGCAACACTGGGTGTTGACAGTGATGCACGTGGCAACACTGCGAGGTGAATGATATCGGTAATCAAAGATAATACCAAAGAAACAATGTAAAATGTATTTGCTACTACCGCAATTACTGTATGAACAATTTATTATACCATTATTTTTATTTAGATGTATTTTTAATTCAGAATCAGTTTTATTTAGAAGTTTTATGTTATTTTTATTTTTATACAATGCAGTGGCAAATCCATGAGTTACCTCACTCCAGCTGATATATACGAGTATAAGCATTCGTATTCTTGCTACCTTTTTGTTGTTTTCTCTGTTTGTCTAATTATTGTTTTATTGATTCATTGACCCAGGCTTTATGAGAATACTTTTGGATTTACGATTTTACTTTGTGATAAAGAGTTGGAGAATAACGAAGTAACCTTGAGTTAGTTTATTTTCCACTTACCCTAAAAGTTTATTTGTGATGAGGATTTTACGAAGGATTTTAGTTTGTAAGGATTGGATACGCGAAGATTTTGAAGGTTTAATGGAGTCTCAAAGCTCAATCCTCCATGTCCAAATACTTCAGCATCTTAAACTACATTTACTTGAATTACTGTTTGTTTGTAAAAGTGTATTGTTGTAAACAATCGTTATTCTTTGAACAGAAAAGTGGCATTTTTTATTAAATCATCTTTTACATAATTATTAGAAAAATAAGTTTTCCCAATTGAAAAAAAATAACCGACGACATGGTGACTCAATAAAGAAACAATGTACGCCTAAAATTTAAATAATTGAAAACAGATAGGGGTCTATAATTTGAATTTTTTTAAATGTTTCCCCCCTATTTCGCGAGGGAAAAAGGGAGTGTTCATAGTTTTATAGACACCCTTTATTCAGAAGAACGTTCATAGTGCTATTGTTTAACCGAACGTCATCTTCATGCAATAACAATCAGCATCAAAGCATTTATTAAAATCAGACTATTTTTTTTTTTTTATAAATAAACTTTTCTTTTTAATCAATAATCAAGTTTGAATATTTTAAAGTAAAAACAAATGTTAGATTCGTTGACCTTGATGGAATACTGCTGACAGAATAAAGCTTCGCGTTAAGCTGGATGACTTGGATGTTTACTGTACACCAACAGCCCGGGCCGATTATTATAGGGGGCATTACAGTAAACGCTGTTCGTCGTTCACAAACACACGGAGACGAGGGAAAACTTTGATGTTGTCTAATTGCTAAGCTCAGCTCTTTGCCTAGTATCTCATCTCCGGGGAATGATTGTTGAGTTATGCGTATGGCTTTTTAGTTGTTTGTACTGGTGAGGTATTGTTATTTCCCTTTGGGTTTCTATTGAATCCCTGAAATACGTAATCAAATGCATAACGATTCAATTATTCCTAATTTCCAAATAGCTTGACACATACTGTACTTTTTCTTCCGGCTCGTTTAACATTGGTTGTATAATCTTTCGTTCTTCCTGTTATTTCTGTCGTGTCATCGGCATTGAGGATAGAGCAGTTATGCTACCAATTTGAATATGTATAAATATGTTACACAATGAAAGATTTCAACTAGTAAACACAAGTACCTCTGACATTTAAATCATGATGCGTTTAACCAGTGCACCCGTATACCTGTTCTTTATAGTACTCATCCTTACCCTGGGGATGGTATGTATCTTATATAATAAAGATATAAGAATATAAATAAATTATAAAATATAAATTATGCGATTATTGATTTTTTTTTATCTACATCTATACTACTTTATAGAAGGACAAGCCATTTTTCGTTTGTGATCACTAACCACGAAACCTACGAAACCAATCCGCAATAAATTTTAACAACATCATCTTCATAGCTCAAGGAAGGTTTAGCAATAATAAAATTTGTTGATTTTGAATTAAAGTGGTATTAAAAATTCGATAAATATGATGATTCCAATGATTTTTGAAAACCGAGCGGTTGGTGGCGAGCGCATTTTGGAAGACAGGTTACAATGATATGGTGTTATCTAGAGCTTGAAATCGGTGATAAAATTTACTTATTTCCAATCAAATTGTTACTAAAAAGAGATAAATATATACTGAGATATGTTGAACCCAGTGAAGTATACAGATCATTTGATATATCGCTAATAAAATATTAAATATTCTCTGTCCGTCTTGATTACTTAGTCATTTAAATTAATAACTGTATTTCAAGTCATGTTTTTACGAACTCTTAAACCACCAGATCAGTGCTTTATTAGATTTATTTCTAGAATATTTTCTAGATTTATAACCATTTATTCCTAGAAACCTAATAATTCCTACTAACCTAACATTTATATTAAAATTATTTAAATTTCAAATTAAAGTTTATTTTGCTATGATAATTAACAAATCGCTTGGCCAGACTTACAAAAACGTTGTAGCGTATCTTCGAACTCATTGTTTTTTTCACGGTTAATAGTATGTAGAGAAATGCAGAATCATAGCAGTAAAATCATTCTTATAACATCAGGAGATTAAATCCTGGAATGTAGTTTATTTGGATGTCTTATGAATA